>SDVV010029666.1:0-11779 GCA_016164225.1 Gammarus roeselii | reverse complement strand
CTGATCACTGCCGACTGCGTGTTCTGTGTCGCTATTAACAACACTGATCACTGCCGACTGCGTGTTCTGTGTCGCTATTAACAACACTGATCACTGCCGACTGCGTGTTCTGTGTCGCTATTAACAACACTGATCACTGCCGACTGCGTGTTCTGTGTCGCTATTAACAACACTGATCACTGCCGACTGCGTGTTCTGTGTCGCTATTAACAACACTGATCACTGCCGACTGCGTGTTCTGTGTCGCTATTAACAACACTGATCACTGCCGACTGCGTGTTCTGTGTCGCTATTAACAACACTGATCACTGCCGACTGCGTGTTCTGTGTCGCTATTAACAACACTGATCACTGCCGACTGCGTGTTCTGTGTCGCTATTAACAACACTGATCATTGCCTATTGCGTGCTCTGTGACGCGTCTCCTAGTCAGAAGCACTGTTTTCTCGCCTATCACACCTCTATCATTATCAACTCTTCATTTCATTAGATTATACCTTATTGGTGACATTAGATTGGTCAGATTACCAATCTGACCAATCAAATGTCAAGGATATGGAAAATGCTTTAAGCAATATTAATTGTAGAGAGTACATTGCCCAGGCGTTTCTATGTGAACGAGATAACTGGAAATTGGAGTATATGAATAGGAATTTATGGAATAAAAGTATCCCTAAAATTAATTTTAGGGATAACAATTAGTTGACAATGTAAATTGCACAGCATAAATAAATTATAATTCAAGAAATTCTCTATATACGAGCTCAAACCGGTATAATTTTAGTTTCCGTTATCACTTCACGTCTGCATATCAATGTCAATCGAATGGTTGCGACTTGGTTGACAAGTTACACTGAATTGGAAAATCAGAATTGTTACGAAGATTGGTCAGAGGGTTGTTTCTAGAGGAAAACTCTATACCAATGTAATTCAATTGATTCAAGTCATGGTAAACTTACACCGCAGTCTTAAAATTTATGATGTGACAGTGGGAGAATATTCCGTTGACAAAAGAGAGGCAGCGTGTGGTCACGTCTGCTAGCAAGTTAGAGTGTTCTAATGACACGGTTTTAACTGTGACTGATAGGTCTTATATTTATTTTGAAGGAAGGAGCATACACATTAATACAACAAGTAAAAAATGAATAATGGTAGGTGTAGTGCAAACGGGTCGCTATCCCTGGCGCTAAATTCTTTTATAGCTAACGTCATTTCAGCCCCTATCATCTCCGCCAACTGCCTTATCAGCCCCAAGTTGTTCCGACTTCCTACCTACGGTACCATTTTTTAACAGCAAACATTTATAGTGTTCCTCCGTCACACCAGAGACTGTCATATCTGCTAGTGACATTCTGGCGAAACTCTGTTTCAGCCCACGTCAGAATCAACCACCAGTCGTACCATTTTACCGGTTATCACTTTAATTAAAATTTTCCTACCCAACCTAACCTAACCTAGGGTACGTGGTCCTAACCCGCGGGGCGAAGGTACGTATTTCTAACCCGCAGGGCAAACATACGTATTTTTGTAGGGTACGTAATGCTGTCTTAGAGCGTTTTTTTATTGAAGTTTCATTAAAGTGTAAACTGTTAGGTTGGTACGTCTGTTTAGGTGTGGTGACTGTGGCAGGAATGACAGTGGCAGATTTTAAAGTGGCGGAAAATGCGTGTGGGCTGAAACATCGTTTAGGTAGAAAGCACGTGAGATGAAAGATTTTTAGCGGTTATGACAGTGTCCGGCCATGACAGTGTGGTGAAGTGAAGTGGCGATAGTGCGCGTGTGCGGGAATAATTTTAGCGCGAACGCTGGGCTCCAGTGCAAACGATTTTTTGCATGAGTTGTGAGACAATTTCGAGATATGTGAGGGATGTTACACAATTGGGATAATTTATCTTTGATGGATATGACGTGACCTTTCCGGTTACAACACCCTGCACTGGTAAAAAAAGTGAAACAACACGTAATTTCGGAAAATTTCCCGTCTAAATTTCCGTTTATTAACATTTTAAAATTTCTTCATTGTCCAAGCCAAAATTGTCTGGTTTATTGTATTACTGGATAATCACATTTACCCTTTTATTTCAACGAATTAAAAAAAATATATTCTGTCAAAATGTAGGGATATCTGTTGAAATACCGTTCTTTTTCCGTACCTAAATTACACAGGAGTTATTTTATTTCTTCTGAATACCGATCATTGTCCGTCGTTGTACCACTTTTAATATTTAGATGGTACAGATCGGTAATGTCATCAGCTAATCGAGCTCGTAGGAGAAGCCAAAATAAGCACTCACCATTTTCAATACATCCCCCCTAACTTGAAATAAATATTAATAAAGGTTTGCGATTATCTCCATTATTCTGTATTTTAATCTATACAAGTTTCCAGTTCAAAATAATATCAAGATAAAGTGAAATGATGTATTGTGAGACTATTGAATGTAGAAGACATGCAATTGGAATCAAATTAGTAGGAACGAATTCACTGGTCCAGAGTTGGACACATTTTCAATGAGCTTTCTCGGTGACCTAAGAGAAGAAATGATATTTATAAATGCCTTCATGTGTTTACAGGTGTTCTCAAGTCTAAGAGGACAACAACAGGACTTTTGGCCCAAACTGGGTTCCGTTTTGATAGAAAGAAGATTGGTTCTGAAGTTGAACATCGGAGAGAGCATCATATGTCTGTATTATCTGTTCTAACAGATCAATAAATGGGAAGTTTGTAGAAGGAAATATCATTTAACGATGATACTCGAAACCACTCAAACCAGCGGGAGCCCAGCGTTCGCGCTAAAATTATTCCCGCACACGCGCACTATCGACACTTAACTTCACCTCACTGTCATGGCCGGACACTGTCATAACCGCTAAAAATCTTCCATCCCACGTGCTTTCTACCTAACGATAATTCAGATCACACGCATTTTCCACCACTCCAAAATCTGCCACTGTCATATCTGCCACTGTCATTTCACCGAAACAGGCGTACCAACCTAACAGTTATCACTTTAATGAAACTACAATGAAAAAAAAATAAAAAACGGCATTACGTACCCTACAAAAATACGTATGTTTGCCCCGCGGGCTAGAAATACGTACCTTCGCCCCGCGGGTTAGAAACACGTACCCTAGGTAAGGTTAGGTTGGGCAGGAAAAGTTCCCTTAAAGTGATAACCGGTAAAATGGTACGACTGGTGGCTGATTCTGACGTGGGCTGAAACAGATTTTCGCCAGAATGCCACTGGCAGATATGACAGTGGCTGGTGTGACTGAGGAACACTATGGATGTTCGCTGTTAAAAATGGTACCGTAGGTAGGTAGACGGAACAACTTGGGGCTGATAAGGCAGTTGGCGGAGATGATAGGGGTTGATCTGACGTTTGCTATAGAGGAATTTAGCGCCAGGGATAGCGACCCAAACCAGCACCTGATGAGAAAGCCACCAACCTACGATGTTGATCCGAGATTGTCACAGATTCATTCCTCGTTCAACCGCCTAGTTCAAGTTGTAAGCAAATCTAACAGCAGTGCTAGCCTTCGGTGTGTCTTGTCGTTATTTGGAGCCTCGGCAAGGAAAAGGCCGACTTGTGTCAGCCTAGATTAAACAACCTCCAAATAATTGAGAAACTGATGTATGTCTATAAATAAGTGTCTCTACATTTTCACGAGACCTAATCACATCATGCGATGTAAATTACTTATCAGAAATACCCTGTTATGAAAGGAAGCTAGCATCTTTATTTTAAAAAGCCTCATTAAGATACAATACAGCCATCTACTAACTCAACTCCGTAGATGACACACAGAGTGTGTGCATGAGGCGCCGTCGAGATTGAATTGAGGTGCCGACCAATCTCGATAATTAAGATACAAGAAAATAGCCTAGGTGCCTTCGGATTTGTTGATAAACACTGAGGAAAATAATAAATTCGTCGCCGATAATACGCTGGGGCCGTGAGGCTGGCAATTTTGTTGGATTGAGATTAAAGGAGCACTAGATTTTGGGCCATCGGAATTTTGTTTACAATTTGTATAAGTGGAATAAGGTCCTTCTAATAACATGGCAGTCATATAAAGCGTCAAAAACCCTTTAATTTATTTTTTATTTTCTGTAGACATGCGACGAATGACTAGCGTTATGAAGCAGAATATTATTATGCCATTATGCTTACGTGAACGCGTTCTAGTAGTCCTGCTACTAAACGCTAACTCTTTTAGCTGCTCTTCGTCCAAAAACAGGTGATTGTTTTTATACAATAGTTTGACTTCCTAACAATCAATATATACATTGTTCCCATTAACGTGAGCGTTCAATTACTTGTATCAGCGGTCGCATTCGGCCGTTGAAATTCAACGCGGCTGCTTAACAATTTCGTTTTGGTGGGACGGGTCGAGAAAATTATGTTTTTTAGGATATTTTTCAATCATTCTTTCTTACAGATTGCTTTCTGAAATAAGTAATAACAGATTTGTAAACACCAACACAAACCTAACAAAACAAAGAGGTGAAAGTTTCAACCTTCAGTGCACATTTAAAGCAATAACTTTTCACTTTAAAATGTTTTAATAATGAGATCAGTTCCGATTACCTAACTTGAGTAGAAATTACTTTGAATTAGGAAAATTTACGTGGAGACTATGCATTTGTTAGGTTTGCATATTTTTTGCCATTAAAGCACAGGCGTTCGCTTTTTTTAATCAACATATATGAAACTAAGTAATACATTTAAAAAAACGAGTGAAAACAAGGTTTTTGGAACATCGCTTCTTGAAGTTAACGGTTTATTAGGATTTATTTTTTGCATTGGTCTTGTCCAAGTTTTCGTTTTTTGAGGCGTTTCGCTTATGTTATTGGTGTTCACGTGCTTCACCTACCCATCGAAATCGTTTCGCCTTATTTTGAACTCATTTGAGTTTAAATGTCAACACGTTAAAGTTCACTGAAGTCATCCCGAATAAACTCAGCAACGTCAATGTGCAGATGAACTCATAGCGCAAAAGTTGTGAAGAGATCAATAAGGAATTTAATCAAGGCTGAATGAATGAATAAGCTATTATTGTATCATCATGTTCATATATATATATGATGTTGTTTGTACGATACATAGTTTAGGTTAGAATGACGTGAAAAGAGTTGTTCGTATATTCTGTGATGACCGATCCGTTCAGCGGGAAATTGTTTCCGCCCATTTTTTCCCTCTTCTTGGTCATGAACAACTTTGTGATGAACGTGAGTCCGTTAACGGGGAACTAAGAAACGTAAAGCGAAACGCCTTTGATAAGCGCAAACAACATTTTGCGATAGTATAAAAAATCGACATTCTTGCTATGGGTGGTGGTGCACGGATGCCGGATTTAGGGTAGACCCTTGTTGCGGACATTATTAGGGGAGATATGCGGTCGGCAATAAAGGTGATGAAAGCAAAGAAACAACCGGGTTTGGATAGCGTTGAGACTGAGCCCTACGGAATCTGTGTTTTGTGTCCGGCGTGATGACGAGTGAGGAGTGCAGTACGTGCAATGTTCTGCTCTTTACGGGCAAATGAGATAAATATGAATGCTGCAACTTGAGAGGTATCAGTTTGGTATGTGTGGTCGGTAAGTTGTACGGAGGAGTGCTGGTCAAAAGGATTAGAGACTAAAAAGATCGAGCTATCATTCGAGGAACCTTGTGAAGGAAAAAATGTGCTTCCCACTAGGGGTCGAGTGGGTAGAGGGTGCTGCGTTTGTTTGGAGCGGGCGGAAATCTATTGAAAGCGGTTCATAAGCATGTGTCAGAGTGGGGAGCGAGGTGTGAAGTTTTTTTCAAAGTCAAAATGGACCTGAGACAACGTCGGCGTTATGTCCCCCTGTCTGTTCAATCTCTACATGGATGGAGATGTCAAGGAGCTGTTGAAAGCGAATGGGCGGAGTTGGTCAATGTTTGCGGATGATATTGCACTGGTTCTAGATTCAGAGGAGACGCTGCATGGACTAGCGTCAGAGATTGGTAGAGTGCGGGAAGGAGGAAGCTTCGAGTTAACGAGAGTACAAGTAACTTAATGAGAGGTTTGAGGAATGTCAATGCAAGCAGACTTAGTGCCCTCCTAAATGGAGAGTTATCGAAAAAAAGTTAGAAGCATGTGGGCTCCAATGTGGAGAAGACTGAACTAATGGTAACTGCGGGGAGATCGCTAGAGAAAGAAGGGTGTAATGTGTTGGGTGCACTAAAGAGTGTAATGAGCTGTAGATTCCTGGGGATGGGCGAGCAGAGATAGCGTTGTATGAGGGTGTCGTTGTCCCAACTGTGCTCTAAACAGAGCCCAGACTTTAGTGGTGAGAGCAGAAAAAAGTGGTACGTTGAATGTTTGCGAGAGGAAATGTTTAAGGGGCATGGCTTCAGTTACGCTGAGAAACAGAATAACGACGTTGTTCAAATTGGTGCAAATATGGCGAAGAAGTTAATAAGGGGCAGAGCAGATTCACGGGTTCTAAGATGGGTCGGGCACATGATGAGGATGGATGAAGGAAAATTTGTAATATGGATGATTAAGGCGATGAGTGGACGTAGACCTAGTTGTAGACCGCAGTTTTGGTGGATGGACGGCGTGAAACAGGCGTTAGGAAGGAGGAATTCAATTGAGTCTGGAGGTTGCGAAAGACTGTGCAATGAATATGCGTGAGGAGAAAATGGTTGGGACTTAATGATTTTTTTTTGACGCTGCCCTGATGTGCTATCCCGCCCTTGACATCCTGTTGACAAACGGAATGGTGGTTGGTGGGGGAAGCCGGTCACCGTGACGCGGCAAGGGTAAACCAGACACACTGTCGGCTGCTGCCGCTGACACTGACCTCGCACCGAACTCATGACCCAGAGTGTGTGTTGCGGGGTCCTCCGGTCGGCCCCTTCAGCTTGTGTTTCAGGGTCTTCTTGACGGACCTTCAGCTCAAGTAGGCTAGGTTGTTACGCGTGGGAGTGTATAAAAGGAGTGTGATGTGTGCATAGCCGTCGGCCACCCCCCCATCCTGGGTGATTCGGCCCAGTGTCTCTATCTGTTTCTGTATAAGGCATCAACTTTTGTAGGTGATATCACCATAACTGCTTCTTGTTTGTACAATCGTCCTCAAAAGCTTGCTGCATCACAGGTATTTTAGCAAGGCAATAACCTTTTGTAGGACACCAACGACATCTCTTTGTTTTCTTGCTTGATTGCTTTCGTTCCATTTACTGCAACAACGTATTCGGACGAACGTTAATCCAAACGCTTACTGTTTTGTAACTTCTCAAGAAGAGTACCTGCAGAAGTCTACTCAAAAGAAAATGCATATTGTGGGAAAATTTGGAAAGACTAATAACTTATTGCTCCTTTACATTAATTTTCCTCAGTATTTTTTAGTTCGAACTGAGTTAAACACCAACATTTGAATAAATGCATATTGACAAATCAAAATTACCATACAATATAGTTAGGGGAACTAAAAAAAATCCCGTAAACATGAATGAGAAAATGCCTTACTTCAATCTGACAAACAAGATTGTTTAGGTACCTAAATTGGCTCCCCAGACTGCCATAACTTGCATTCAGAGGAAACGGTATACCATTTGTTTATTGTCTGCCCCCACTACCTTGCTGCCCGGCGCCATCTACTTCGGCATGCGTGATCATGGGCACTTAGCACCCCGTCTTTCTTTACTTCTCAGTGGTCAACCCGGTGATCCTGCTGCGGCTCTTCTCATCTTCAAGGTTTTGGAGGCGTACATTGGCTCCACGCACCGCTTAGACCGACCGTGAGGTCGCGCACTCCGCTATAGCTGGTCTCTGAGTAAATGACTCCGGTCAAAAAGCATCGCGAAGAGGAGAAGTTACGAGTTTACAAGTTACTTAAATAGTCTGTGCTAGCTCAGCAAGATCAATTGTGAGCTGTGACGGGATTTCAAGCAAGTTCTAGCACGAATGAAAATAAAAGATTCAAGCAAGTGGAATGACACAGGTGTGTATTGTGTGAGATACTGTTATCATGATCATTTATTGCTTAACATGCGAAAGGTACGTTTTGGATGGTTACGGACTAGATTTAGGCATCAGACATTTGGCAGTAGACTAGGCATACAATCTCACATGTCTAAGTTCTATTTAGGTCTCTTCTATGAGTGATGTGAATAGTTGTATTAAAGTGCTTACAATTAGATATATTGATACTGCTGTATCCCTCTTTTCCCATAGTTTTATGGGCAGGCTGTTTAGAGGTCCTCTCATCAGGTTGACCTGGGTCTGGTACCTGTCAGTTTGTATAATGCGGAGAATTGTTCTCTGTCTTGGAAATTTTTTAATCAGGCATATCTATGCAGATGTATTATAGATGGTCCATGGAGTCGTGTCAAAATATCTGCGTCGGGTTATGACACGAAGACTGTAAGCTAACCGTTTCATCAGGTGACTGAACAATTTGGTTGAATATATAATTGATATTTTATTTTAGACACTGTTATGTTGTTTTTATATCAAGTTTGGTAAATTATTTAATTGATGTGTAGCGGCCAACCGTCCTGCTTTTGGCTCTACTACCACAGTACTATCAGTCGTGTAAATACGTCGATAAATGTAAAATAGCAAAGTAAATAAATTAATAGTTAAATTTAAAATGTAGTCTTAGAGGCCACGGTCCCAATGTACATTCTATCAATTATAGATTAACAAATACGTAGTAAGTGGCAAACAATTAGCAACACGTCAAAAGACATTGATGAAACATAATTAGGCGCTCACAGACCATTGGTAGGGCCAATTGGATGAATGGAACGAGTGAATGGATGATCACGAATGGAACTAACGAAAGGAATGGCAATGAACCATGAATGTCGTTGTATGAGTTGTCTAATTAACAAAATATCAATTACTGACTAGTTTTTACCAAATAGTACAATACGCAACAATACAATCAAACTCTGGCATCGTACGTTGCAACTACAGTGGTTTTCTTGCCACGGATGTTGCAGTGTTTGCCAAGGTAAACAAAAGCCTGCCATGATGTCCGCTTGCAGGCTGCAACTGTAACTTTCGTTGAACATCTTCTACCACAAGTCAAATGTAGTTTCTAATGTTGAACAATTTGGAAATATTCCTGGTGGCACAGGAGTCAAGGAGAACCAACCGTCTGAGTTCTTCCGGCTTTCTGGCAAATCACAGCAGCAACATTCTAACTGTTAGGCTGCAAGTCCTTGTAAGTATATAATTTGAGCCATATTTTCACCAGAGCCTGCAATATTTTCTCACTCGACATCACGCGCAATTTCTTCACGTATCGAGTTGTCGAAGAATGGAACAAACTTCCAGCGGAGGTTGTAAACAGCAATAAAATCGAAACGTTCAAGTCGAAGCTCGATAAGTTCTACATAAATCGCCGATAAATAGCTAAACCGTTCCATGTTCTGTTGTTAAAAAACCAAATAGAAATGCCACACGAAGCTCTCATAGACGTTCTACTTCAGAACTAATCGTCATGGTATCAAAAGGCAACCTAGTTTAGGCCAATAGGCCTCTTAGACGTTCTACTCCAGAACGAACCCTCTTGCTATTAAAAGGCAGCCTAGTTTGGGCCAATAGACCTGTTGTTGTCCTCCCACACTTGTAAACACTTGCAATACATAGAATCTGTGTTGGTGTTTCATTAGGTACAAATTAGAGCCATTGTCAAACCTTATTGCAATATTGAGTTTACTCAAGTTTGTCAGCATTAACTTACTAATACCAGTTTTGTTATAGTTCAGTAGAAATTCAGTGGAAGGCCAGTTGCCTGGCCGTTGTTGACTGATCCTGTTCCTGGCATAGATAGACCTAAGTAGTCGCGACCTTAGAGTTATCCCGAGGGCTTGGTCTAGCAATCAACGAGCAGGGTTTTCTGGCAGCCAAAGAATCATATTCTTAATCATCAATTTCATTACTGCATTATTGTCTTGCATATCATCCAGTTATGGTAGTTCTTACCTCGCTAGCGGCCTGAATTCACCCCCACAGTTTTATAAAGGATTATTAGGTGTGTGTTAATCCCCAGCACCCCATTATTATTGTTGTGCCAAGAATAGCATTTTATTTTCATCATTTATTTACATGCAGCTATAGTTGGATGGCAAATGCTCCTGTTAGATGACTGTAGGATTATAAAAAACAATCTGGTTTTGCTTTTAATTATTGTATTTTTTGTGTCTCAATTTTTATTCATGTCAACATTCAAAGTGTAACAAGACTCTTGTTTCAAAACCATTCCTTCATTAATTCAATGCAAAATTCCAAGCTGCTGCGTAGAGAACAATGTATATTTTCACATTTTTTACAGTTTAGGTATTTGATGTTTATATTTGCAGGGTTAACCAACGGTTAGATGGCATATTTTTACTATAATTAGATCGTAGTAGAAGTATTTTCACTCATTGCATTTTATTTTGTCACAAAAATTTTGTAGATCTTATTTGGTGTTTTCCTCCATCTAAAAATGTTTGAATTTTTCAATATAACACTTAAAGTAATTAGCCAATGCTGTTTTAAATTTGCATAAGGTAAAAACTAATTGAATTGATGCAACTGATGTTGAAGTTAGCAATGATATAGGTATTAAGCGTCATTTTTTTACAGTTGCTGCACGTGAACAATACCTGTATATTTTTAGGAAATAATGTGTTATAGGCTGTGGCCATAATGTCTATCGGTGTGTGTCAACCAACTCATGTCATGGGTCATACAAATTGTCAATATTACAAGCTATCATAATCACTCTTTGCCTTCTTGAAGTAGCAGTGATTAGTTGTCCGTTCTTAAATATGACACACGTGCAGTTACAATTTTTAGCTCACAAATTGAATTATAAAAGCTCTATTGCAAAAGCTGAAGCTGATTGGAATTGCCTCAGCTCATGTTGTATTTTAACATTGTACAAATCGTAGGTATACATTTTTTTTTTGCATTTTTGTGTAGGTATTTCAGAATCCTGCATGTTAAGTTGCAGTAAGAACCTATTGTTATTTTCTTAAATGCATTTTAGTCTCAAACACTTTTTGCAGAATTGATTTCTGAGGGAGATTGAATTATCACCACACCTTATTATTCATTTGTGCTATATGCCTATGCCTGCTTTAGGTGGCGTCGGAGAGCTGTAACAGCAGCCCAACATATCATTAATACATGCTAACGTTCCCCTTTGGTAAATTCTGGTGCACAGGAATACATGCTAACTCACAGTATGTATTGTTGCATTGCAGCCTCTTGGCCCCTGCCTTATGCATCCGCTTACTGCGCCACCAACTTGTGGTCTGCCGTCCCAGCGCATGATACCAACTCACCAAGCTGTGGTTACCACAGAACATCGCACTGCCGTCGCCAGCAGTGCTTGCCCATCTCACTTCATCCACCAGCAAATGATAAGCGCCACGACCAATGAAGACCAATGAAGGGAAAACAAACCACAAATCTGTCTATCATTTTACGAGCATCATTGTAAGTGAAACGTCCAGATTATAGTTTCGAGAAACTCTTCGCGAACTTCAAAATCGAACGACCGTTTCTCAGCGGGTTCCTGGCTCAGTCACCATTCATAGGTTCTCATCAGCGGTGACAGCCCACCGAACTGTCCACCAGTCTCGGGGCTAACCCTGGTCGCTCGTAAATCTGAATTTCGCATATTGAATTATTCCGTTTCAAACCCCTTTCAAGGGTCATATACCCCACAAAAGCATAGATGTTGCAAAGGAACTTCTTGTCTGGATTTATGATAAACAGAATTGTTAATTAAATTCTTGCTAGCTA
>SDVV010029665.1:0-11779 GCA_016164225.1 Gammarus roeselii | reverse complement strand
CGTGTACCATTGACCGTTTGTCGGTGTTAATGGTATTGTCGGTGGAGCACCCTTGACAGTATATCGGTCTCAATGGTACTGTACTGTGGAGCACCATTGACAGTATATCGGTCTCAATGATACTGTCGTGTGGAACACCATTGACAATATATCGGTCTCAATGTTACTGTCGTGTGGAGACCATCGACAGTATATCGGTCTCAATGGTACTGTCGTGTGGAGCACCTTCGAAAGTATATCGATCTTATTGATACTGTAGTGTGGAGCACCATCGACAGTATATCGGTTCGATGGTACTGTCGTGTGTAGCAACATTGGCAATAAATCGGTCTCATAGGTACTGTCGTATGGAGCATCATTGCCAGTTTATCTGTATCAATGGTACTGTCGTGTGGAGCACCTTTGACAGTAAATCGGTCTCAATGGCACTGTCGTATGGAGCACCATTGACAGTGTATCGGACTCAATGGTATTGTCGTTTCAAGCCCCATCGACAGTATATCTTTCTCAATGGTACTATCGTGGGAAGCATTTTTAACTGTATATCGGTCTCAATGGTACTGTCGTGTGGAGCACAATTGACAGTATATCGGTCTTATTGGTGCTGTCGTGTGGAGCACCATTGACAGTATATCGGTCTTAAATGTACTGTCGTGTTCAAGCACCATTGACAGTATATCGGTTTCAATGGTACTTTCGTGTGGAGCACTATTGACTGTATATCGGTCTCAATGGTACTATCGTGGGGAGCATCATTGACTGTATATCGGTCTCAATGGTACTGTTGTTTGAGGCACCATTGACAGTATATCGGTCTTAATAGAACTGTCGTGTGGAGCACCATTGACAGTATATCGGTCCCAATGGTACTGTCGTGTTTAGCACTATTGCCAGTATATCGGTCTCAATGGTACTGTGATGTGGAGCACCATTGACAGTATATCGCTCTCAATTGTACTGTCGTGTGGAACACCATTGCCAGTATATCGGTCTAAGTTGAACTGTCGTGTGGAACACCATTGACAGTATATCGGTCTCAATGGTAATAACGTGTGGTGCACCATTGACAGTTTGTCGGTGTTAATGGTATTGTCGTGCGGAGCACCATTGACAGTATATCGGTCTCAATGGTACTGTCGTATGGAGCACCATTGACAAAATATCGATCTCAATGGTACTGTCGTGTGGAGCACCATTTACAGTATATCGGTCATAATGGTACTGACGGTTGGAGCCCCATTGACAGTGTATCGATCTTAATGGTTCTGTCTTGTTTAGCACCATTGACTGGATATCGGTTTCAATGGTACTGTCGTGTGGAACACTATTGACAGTATATCGGTCTCAATGGTACTGTCGTGTGGAGCACCATCGCCAGTATATCGGTCTCAATAGTACTGTTGTGTGGAGCACGATTGACAGTATATCGGTCTCAATGGTATTGTCGTGTGGAGCACCATTGACAGTATATCGGTCTCAATGATACTGTCGTTCGGAGCACCATTGACAGTTTATCGGTCCCAATAGTACTGTCGTGTGGAGCCCCATTGACAGTTTATCGGTCTCTAGGGAACTGTCGTGTGGAACACCATTGACAGTATATCGGTCTCAATGGTACTGTCGTGTGGAACACCAATGACAGTAAATCGGACTCAATGGTATTCACGGTGGAGCACCCTTGACAGTATATCGGTCTCAATGGTACTGTAGTGTGGAACACCATTGACAGTAAGTATATCGGTCTCAATGATACTGTCGTGTGGAACACCATTGACAATATATCGGTCTCAATTTTACTGTCGTGTGGAGACCATCGACAGTATATCGGTCTCAATGGTACTGTCGTGTGGAGCACCATTGACAGTATATCGATCTTATTGATCCTGTAGTGTGGAGCACCATCGACAGTATATCGGTCTCAATGGTACTGTCGTGTTGAGCACCTTGACAATATATCGGTCTCAATGGTACTGTCGTGTGGAGCACCATTGACAGTATATCGGTCTCAATTATAGTGCCGTGTGGAGCACCATTGACAGTATATCGGTCTCAATGGTACTGTAGTGTAGAGCACCATTTACAGTTTATCGGTCTTAATGGTACTGTCGTGCGGAGCAACATTGACAGTGTATCGGTCTTAATGGTACTGTTTTGTGGAGCAACATTGACAGTATATCGATCTTAATAGTAGTGTCGTGTTTAGCACCATTGACTGTATATCAGTTTCATTGGTACTGTCGTGTGGAGCACCATTGACAGTGTATCGGTCTCAAGGGTACTGTCGTGTGGAGCGACATTGACAGTTTATCGGTTTCAATGGTACAGTCGTGTGTACTCCCATTGACAGTATATCTGTTTTAACGGTACTATCTTGTGGAGCACCATTGACAGTATATCAATCTCAATGGTGCTGTCGTGTGAAGCACCATTGTTAGTATATCGGTCTCAATGGTAGGGTCTTGTGGAGGACCATTGACAGTATAACGGTCTTAATGGTACTTTCGTGTGGAACACCATTGACAATATATCGGTCTCAATAATACTGTCGTGTGGAGCACCATCGACGGTATATCGGTCTCAATAGTACTGTTGTGTGGAGCACTATTGATAGTATATTGGTCTCAATCGTATTGTCGTGTGGAACACCATTGACAGTATATCGGTCTCAATGATACTGTCGTTCGGAGCACCATTGACAGTTTATCGGTCCTAATGGTACTGTCATGTGGAGCCCCATTGACAGTTTATCGGTCTCTAGGGAACTGTCGTGTGGAACACCATTGACAATATATCGGTCTCAATGGTACTGTCGTGTGGAACACCAATGACAGTAAATCGGACTCAATGGTATTTTCGGTGGAGCACCCATGACAATATATCGGTCTCAATGGTACTGTAGTGTGGAACACCATTGACAGTAAGTGTATCGGTCTCAATGATACTGTCGTGTGGAACACCATTGTCAATATTTCGGTCTCAATGTTACTGTCGTGTGGAGACCATCGACAGTATATCGGTCTCTATGGTACTGTCGTGTGGAGCACCATTGACAGTATATCGATCTTATTTAAACTGTAGTGTGGAGCACCATCGACAGTATATCGGTCTCGATGGTACTGTCGTGTGTAGCAACATTGACAATAAATCGGACTCATAGGTACTGTCGTATGGAGCACCATTGCCAGTTTATCTGTATCAATGGTACTGTCGTGTGGAGCACCTTTGACAGTAGATCGGTCTCAATGGTACTGTTGTATGGAACACCATTGACAGTGTATTAGCCTCAATGGTATTGTCGTGTCAAGCCCCATTGACTGTATATCTGTCTCAATGGTACTATCGTGGGAAGCACTTTTGACTGTATATCGGTCTCAATGGTACTGTCGTGTGGAGCACCATTGATAGTATATTGGTCTTATTGGTACTGTCGTGTGGAGCACCATTAACAGTATATCGGTCTTAAATGTACTGTCGTGTTCAGCACCATTGACAGTATATCGGTTTCAATGGTACCTTCGTGTGGAGCACTATTGACTGTGTATCGGTCTCAATGGTACTATCGTGGGGAGCACCATTGCCTGTATATCGGTCTCAATGGTACTGTCTTTTGGAGCACTATTGACAGTATATCGATCTTAATGGTAATGTCGTGTTTAGCACTATTGACTGTATATCGGTTTCAATGGTACTGTCGTGTTTAGCACTATTGCCAGTATATCGATCTCAATGGTACTGTGTTGTGGAGCACCATTGACAGTATATCGCTCTCAATGGTACTGTCGTGTGGAGCACCATTGACAGTTTATCGGCATCAATGGTACTGTCGTGTGGAGCACCTTTGGTAGTGTCGTATGGAGTACCATTGACAGTGAATCGGTCTCAATGGTACTGTTGTAGGTAGCACCATTGACTTTATATCGATCTCAATTTTACTGTCGTGTGGAGCACCATTGACAGTGTAACGGTCACAATGGTACTGTCTTGTAGAGCACTGTTGACATTATATCGGTCTCAATAGTACGATCGTATAGAGCACCATTGACAGTATATCGGTCTCAAATGCATTGTCGTATGGAGCACCTTTGACGTGATATCGGTCTTAATGGTACTGTCGTGTGGAGTACCGTTAACAGTTTATCGGTCTCAATGGTACTGTCGTGTGAAGCACCATTGTCAGTATATCGGTCTCAATGGTACTGTCGGTGGAGCACCATTGACAGTATATCGGTCTCAATGATACTGTAGTGTGGAGAACCATCGACAGTTTATCGGTCTCAGTGGTACTGTCGTGTGGCGCACCATTGACAGTATACCGGTCTCAATGGAACTGTCGTGTAGAACACCATTAACAGTTTATCGGTCTCAATGGTACATTCGTGTGGAGCACCATTGACAGTATATCGATGTCAGTCGTACTGTCGCGTGGAGCACCACTGACAGTTTATCGGTTTCAATGGTACTGTCGTGTGGAGCACCTTTGACAGTTTATCGGCCTCAATGGTACTGTCATGTGGAGCACCTTTGACAGTTTATCGGCCTCAATGGTACTGTCGTGTGAAACATCTTTGACAGTATCTCGGTCTAAATGGTACTATCGTTTGAAGCATCATTGACAGTTTATCGGTCTCAATGGCACTGACGGGTTGAGCACTTTTGACAGATTATCGGTCTCAAAACTACTGTCGTGTGGAGCACCATTGACAGGATATCGATATCTGTCGTACTGTCGTGTAGAGCACCTTTGACCGTGTATCGGCCTCATTGGTACTGTCGTGTGGAGCCCAATTGACAGTATATCTGCCTCAATGGTACTAACGTGTGGAGCATCATTGACAGTATAACGGTCTCAATGGTACTGTCGTGTGAAACACCATTGACAGTATATCGGTCTCAATGTTTTTGTCGTGTAAAGCAAAATTGACAGTATATCGGTCTCAATGGGACTTCCGCGTGGGGCACAATTGACACTATATCAGGTCCCAATAATAGCGTCGTTTGGAGCATCATTGCCAGTTTATCGGTCTCGATGGTACTGTCGTGTAGAGAACATTTCCAGTATATCGGTCTCAATGGTACTGTCGTGTGGAGCACCAATGACAGTTTATCGGTATCAATGGTACTGTCGTGTGGAGCACTTTTGACAGTAAATCGGTCTCAATGGTACTGTCGTATAGGGCACCATTGACAGTGAATCGGTCTCAATGGTACTGTCGTGTGGAGCCCCATTGACAGTATATCTGTATCAATAGTACTATTGTGAGGAGCACCATTGACTTTACATCGGTCTCAATGTTACTGTCGTGTGGAGCACCAATGACAGTACATCGGTCTCAATGGTACTGTCGTGTGGAGCTCCATTGACAATATATCGTTCCTAATGGTACTGTCGTGTTTAGCACCATTGACAGTATATCGATCTTAATGGTATTGTCGTGTTTAGCACCATTGACAGTATATCTGTTTCAATGGTATTGTCGTGTGGAGCACTACTGACAGTATGTCGGTCTCAATGGGACTGTAGTGTGGAGCCCAATTGACATTATATCGGTCTCAATGGTACTTTCGTGTGGAGCACCATTGACAGTATATCGATCTTAATAGTTCTGTCGTGTTTAGCACCATTGACAGTATATCGGTTTCAATGGTACTGTCGTGTGAAGCACTATTGACAGTATATCGGTCTCAATGGTACTGTCGTGTGGAGCCCCATTGACATTATATCGGTCTCAATAGTACTGTCGTGTGGAGCACCATTGACAGTATATCGGTCTCAATGGTACTGTTGTGTTTAATACCATAGCCAGTATATTGGTCTCAATGGTACTGTCTTGTGGAGCAACATTGACAGTATATCGGTCCCAATGGTACTGACGTGTGGAGCCCCATTGATAGTATATCGGTCTCAATGGTACTGTCGTGTGGAGCACC
The DNA here is from genome assembly GCA_016164225.1 of Gammarus roeselii. Classification (NCBI taxonomy): domain Eukaryota; kingdom Metazoa; phylum Arthropoda; class Malacostraca; order Amphipoda; family Gammaridae; genus Gammarus; species Gammarus roeselii. Next base: position 5,851 of record SDVV010029665.1, on the reverse strand, counting down.
ATTGATAGTGTATTGGTCTCAATGGTACTGTCGTGTGGAGCGACATTCACAGTTTATCGGTTTCAATGATACAGTCGTGTGGAGTACCATTGACAGTATATCTATTTCAACAGTACAATCTTGTGGAGCACCATTTACAGTATATCGGTCTCAATGGTACTGTCGTGTGAAGCACCATTGTCAGCATATATGTCTCAATGGTAGTGTCGTGTGGAGGACCATTGGCAGTATATCGGTCTCAATGGAACTGTCGTGTGGAGGATTATTGACAGTGTATCGGTCACAATGGTATTGTCGTGTGGAGCACCATCAACAGTTTATCGGTGTTCATTGTATTGTCATGTGGAGCACCATTGACAGTTTATCGGCCTCAATGGTACGATCGTGTTGAGCACCTTTGACAGATTATCGGTCTAAATGGTACTGTCGTGCGGAGCACCATTGACAGTATATCGATATCAGTCGTGCTGTCGTGTAGAGCACCATTGACAATATATCGGTCTCAATGGTACTGTCGCGTGGAGCACCATTGATAATATATCGGTCACAAGGAAACTGTCGTGTGGAGCACCATTGACAGTAAATCGGTCTCAATGGTACTGTCGTGTGGAGCACCATTGACAGTGTATCGGTCTCAATGGTACTGTCGTGTGGAGCCCCATTGACAGTATATCTGTCACGATGGTACTATCGTGGAGAGCACCATTGACTGTAAATCAGTCTCAATGGTACTGTCGTGTGGAACACCATATACAATATATCGGTCTCAATGTTACTGTCGTGTGTAGCACCATCGACAGTATATCGGTCTCAATGGTACTGTCCTGTGGATTCCCATTGACAGTGAATCGGTCTCAATGGTACTGTCGTGTGAAGCACCATTGACAGTGTATCGGCCTCAATGGTACTAACATGTGGAGCATCATTGACAGTATAACGGTCTCAATGGTACTGTTGTGTGGAATACCATTTCCAATATATCGGTCTCAATGTTACTGTCGTGTGCAGCACCATCGACAGTATATCGGTCTCAATGGTACAGTCGTGTGGAGCACCATTGACAGTATATCGATCTTATTGATACTGTCGTGTGGAGCACCATTGACAGTATATCGGTCTCAACGGTACTGTCGTGTGGAGCACCAATGACAGTATATCAGTCTCAATGGAACTGTCGTGTGGAACCCCATTCACAGTATATCGGTCTCAATAGTACTGTCGTGTGGAGCACCATTGACAGTTTATCGATGTTCATTGTATTTTCGTGTGGGGCCCCATTGACAGTTTATCGGTCTCAATGGTACTGTCGTATTGAACACCTTTGACAGTTTACCGGTCTCAATGGTACTGTCGTGTGGAGCACCATTGACAGTATTTCGGTCGCAATGGTTCTGTCGTGTGGAGCACCATTGACAGTATATCGGTCTCAATGGCACTGTCGTGTGGAGCACCATTGACAGTATATCGGTCTCACGGGTACTGTCGTTTGAAGCACCATTGACAGTATATCTCTAGCAATGGTACTGTAGTGTGGAACACCATTGACAGTATATCGGTCTCAATAGTACTGTCGTGTGGAGCACCATTGACAGTGTATCGGTCTCTATGATACTGTCGTGCGGAGCACCATTGACAGTTTATCGGTCTCAATGGTACTGTCGTGTGGAACCCCAATGACAGTATATCGGTCTCTATGGAACTGTCGTGTGGAACCCCATTGATAGTATATCGTATTGATAGTATTGTCGTGTGGAGCACCATTTTCAGTTTATCGGTATCAGTGGTACTGTCGTGCGGAGAACCATATTCAGTTTATCGGTCTCAATGGTACTGTCGTGTGGAGCACCTTTGACAGTTTATCGGTCTCAATGGTACTGTCGTGTGGAGCACCATTGATAGTATATCGGTCTCAATAGTACTGTCGTGTAGAGTACCATCGACAGTATATCAGTCTCAATGGTACTGTCGTATGGAGCACCACTGACAGTATATCGGTCCCAATGGAACTGTCGTGTGAAGCACCATTAACAGTGCATCGGTATCAATGGTACTATCGTGTGGAGCTCCATTGACAGTATATCCGTCGTAAAGGTAGTGTCGTGTGGAACACATTGACTTCATCGGTATCAAAGCAACTTTCGTGTGGAGAACCATTGCCAGTATATCGGTCTCGAAGGTAATGTCGTGTGAAGCAACATTGACAGTAAATTGGTCTCAATGCTACTGTCGTGTGGAGCACCATTGACAGGATATCGATATCTGTCGTACTGTCGTGTAGAGCACCGTTGACAGTATATCGGTCTCAATGGTACTGTCGTGTGGAGCACCATAGACAGTATATCGGTCTCAATGTACTGTCCTGTGGATTCCCATTGACAGTAAATCGGTCTCAATAGTACTGTCGTTTGGAGCACCATTGACAGTGTATCGACCTCATTGGTACTGTCGTGTGGAGCCCAATTGACAGTATATCTGCCTCAATGGTACTAACGTGTGGAGCATCATTGACAGTATAACGGTCTCAATGGTACTGTCGTGTGAAATAGCATTGACAGTGTATCGGTCTCAATGTTACTGTCATGTAAAGCAAAATTGACAGTATATCGGTCTCAATGGTACTGTCGTGTGGAGCACCAATGACAGTTTATCGGTATCAATGGTACTGTCGTGTGGAGCACTTTTGACAGTAAATCGATCTCACTGGTACTGTCGTATAGAGCACCATTGACAGTGAATCGGTCTCAATGGTACTGTCGTGTGGAGCCCCATTGACAGTATACCTGTATCTATGGTACTATTGTGGGGAGCACCATTGACTTTACATCGGTCTCAATGTTACTGTCGTGTGGAGCACCATTGACAGTATATCGGTCTCAATGTAACTGTCGTGTGGAGCACCATTGACAGTGTATCGGTCTCAATGGTACTGTCGTGTGGAGCTCCATTGACAATATATCGGTCCTAATGGTACTGTCGTGTTTAGCACCAGTGACAGTATATCGATCTTAATGGTAATGTCGTGTTTAGCAGCATTGACAGTATATCTGTTTCAATGGTATTGTCGTGTGGAGCACTACTGACAGTATGTCGGTCTCAATGGTACTGTAGTGTGGAGCCCTATTGCCATTATATCGGTCTCATAGTACTTTCGTGTGGAGCACCATTGACAGTATATCGATCTTAATAGTTCTGACGTGTTTAGCACCATTGCCAGTATTTCGGTTTCAATGGTACTGTCGTGTGAAGCATTATTGACAGTATATCGGTCTCAATGGTACTGTCGTGTGGAGCCCCATTGACATTATATCGGTCTCAATAGTACTGTCGTGTGGAGCACCATTAACAGTATATCGGTCTCAATGGTACTGTCGTGTGGAGCACCTTTGACAGTAAATCGGTCTCAACGGTATTGTCGTGTGGAGCACCATTGACAGTGTATCGGTCTCAATAGTACTGTCGTGTGAAGCACCATTAACAGTGCATCGGTATCAATGGTATTATCGTGTGGAGCACCATTCACAGTAAATCCGTCGTAAAGGTACTGTCGTGTGGAACACCATTGACTACATCGGTATCAAAGCAACTTTCGTGTGGAGCACCATTGCCAGTATATCGGTCTCGAAGGTAATGTCGTGTGAAGCAACATTGACAGTACATTGGTCTCAATGTTACTGTAGTGTGCAGCACCATCGACAGTATATCTGTCTCAAAGGTACTGTCGTGTGGAGCACCATTGACAGTCTATCGATCTTATTGATACTGTCGTGTGGAGCACCATTGACAGTATATCGGTCTCAATGGTACTGTCGTGTGGTGCAGCAATGACAGTATAACGGTCTCAATGGAACTGTCGTGTGGAACCCCATTGACAGTATATCGGTCTCAATAGTACTGTCGTGTGGAGCACCATTGACAGTTTATCGGTGTTCATTGTATTGTCGTGTGGAGCCTCATTGACAGTTTATCGGTCTCAATGGTACTGTCGTATTGAACACCTTTGACAGTATACCGGTCTCAATGATACTGTCGTGTGGAGGACCTTGACAGTATATCGGTCTCAATGGTACTGTCGTGTGGAGCACCATTGACAGTATATCTGTCACGATGGTACTATCGTGGGGAGCACCATTGGCAGTATATCGATCTTAATAGTACTGTCGTGTTTAGCACCATTGACAGTATATCTGTCTCAAAGGTACTGTCGTGTGGAGCACCATTGACAGTCTATCGATCTTATTGATACTGTCTTGTGGAGCAACATTGACAGTATATCGGTCTCAATGGTACTGACGTGTGGAGCCCCATTGATAGTATATCGGTCTCAATGGTACTGTCGTAGGAGCACCATTGACAGTTTATGGTCTCAATGGTACTGTCGTGTGGAGCGACATTGAGAGTTTATCGGTTTCAATGGTACATTCGTGTGGAGTACCATTGACAGTATATTTGTTTCAACGGTACTATCTTTTGGAGCACCATTTACAGTATATCGGTCTCAATGGTACTGACGTGTGGAGCCCCATTGATATTATATCGGTCTCAATGGTACTGTCGTAGGAGCACCATTGACAGTTTATGGTCTCAATGGTACTGTCGTGTGGAGGACCTTGACAGTATATCGGTCTCAATGGTACTGTCGTGTGGAGCACCATTGACAGTATTTCGGTCGCAATGGTTCTGTCGTGTGGAGCACCATTGACATTATATCGGTCTCAATGGCACTGTCGTGTGGAGTACCATTGACAGTATATCGGTCTCAATGGTACTGTCGTGTGAAGCACCATTGACATTTTATTCTGATTGATAGTATTGTCCTCTGGAGCACCATTTTCAGTTTATCGGTATCAGTGGTACTGTCGCGCGGAGAACCATATTCAGTTTATCGGTCTCAATGGTACTGTCGTGTGGAGCACCTTTGACAGTTTATCGGTCTCAATGGTACTGTCGTGTGGAGCACCATTGATAGTATATCGGTCTCAATGGTACTGTCGTTAGGAGCACCATTGACAGTGTATCGGTCTCAATGGTACTGTCGTGTGGAGCGACATTGATAGTATATCGGTCTCAATGGTACTGTCGTTAGGAGCATCATTGACAGTGTATCGGTCTCAATGGTTCTGTCGTGTGGAGCACCATTGACAGTATATCGGTCTCAATGGCACTGTCGTGTGGAGCACCATTGACAGTATATCGGTCTCACGGGTACTGTCGTATGGAGCACCATTGACAGTATATTTCTCGCAATTGTACTGAGTGTGGAACACCATTGACAGTATATCGGTCTCAATAGTACTGTCGTTTGGAGCACCATTGACAGTGTATCGGTCTCTATGATACTGTCGTGCAGAGTACCATTGACAGTTTATCGGTCTCAACGGTGCTGTCGTGTGGAGCCCCATTGACAGTATATCGGTCTCTATGGAACTATCGTGTGGAACACCATTGACAGTATATCGGTCCCAATGGAACTGTCTTGTGAAGCACCATTATCAGTACACCTGTTTCAATGGTACTATCGTGTGGAGCACCATTGAAAGTATATCTGTCGTAAAGGTACTGTCGTGTGGAACACCATTAACTACATCGGTATCAAAGCAACTTTCGTGTGGAGCACCATTGCCAGTATACGGTCTCGAAGGTAATGTCGTGTGAAGCAACATTGACAGTATATCGGTCTCAATGGTACTGTCGTGTGGAGCACCATTGACAGTGTATCGGTCTCAATGGTACTGTCGTGTGGAGCCCCATTGACAGTATATCTGTCACGATGGTACTATCGTGGGGAGCACCATTGGCAGTATATCGATCTTAATAGTACTGTCGTGTTTAGCACCATTGACAGTATATCTGT
>SDVV010029664.1:0-11779 GCA_016164225.1 Gammarus roeselii | reverse complement strand
GACCAGCTTGTTGGGCGTGGGTTTACGGTTACTGCCATGCAGTGCTTTTGATTATATCTGCCACGACCAGCTTGTTGGGCGTGGGTTTACGGCGGTTACTGCCATGCAGTGCTTTCAATTACTACTGCCACGACCAGCTTGTTGGGCGTGGGTTTACGGTTACTGCCATGCAGTGCTTTTGATTACTACTGCCACGACCAGCTTGTTAGGCGTGGGCTTACGGTTACTGCCATGCAGTGCTTTTGATTACTACTGCCACGACCAGCTTGCTGGACGTGGGTCTACGGTTACTGCCATGCAGTGCTTTTGATTACTTCTGCCACGACCAGCTTGTTGAACGCGGGTTTACGGTTACTGCCATGCAGTGCTTTAGATTACTACTGCCAAACCAGCTTGTTTACAAGTGTTTACAAGTGTTGCTGTGCGTGGGTTTACGGTTACTGCCATGCAGTGCTCTTGATTACTACTGCCACGACCAGCTTGTTGGGCGTGGGTTTACGGTTACTGTCATGCAGTGCTTTCGATTACTACTGCCTCGACCAGCTTGTTGGGTGTGGGCCTACGGTTACTGCCATGCAGTGCTTTTGATTACTCCTGCTACGACCAGCTGTTTGGGCGCGGGTTTACGGTTACTGCCATGCAGGGCTTTAGACTACTACTGCTACGACCAGCTTGTTGGGCGTGGGTTTACGGTTACAGTGGTGCAGTGCTTTTGATTACTAGTGCCACGACTAGCTTGTTGGGCGTGTGTTTACGGTTACTGCCATGCAGTGCTTTTGATTACTTCTGCCACGACCAGCTTGTTGAACGCGGGTTTACGGTTACTGCCGTGCAGTGCGTTTGATTACTACTGCCACGACCAGCTTGTGGGGCGTGGGCTTACGGTTACTGCCATGCAGTGCTTTTGATTACTACTGCCAAACCAGCTTGTTTACAAGTGTTTACAAGTGTTGCTGTGCGTGGGTTTACGGTTACTGCCATGCACTGCTCTTGATTACTACTCCCACGGCCAGCTTGTTGGGCGTGGGTTAACGGTTACTGCCATGTAGTGCCTATGATTACTACTGCCACGACCAGCTTGCTAGGCGTGGGTTAACGGTTACTGCCATGCAGTGCTTATGATTACTACTTCCACGACCAGCTTGTTAGGCGTTGGTTTACGGTTACTGCCATGCAGTGCTCCTGATTACTACTGCCACGACCAGCTTGTTGGGTGTGGGCTTAAGGTTACTGCCATGCGGTGCTTTTGATTACTACTGCCACGACCAGCGTTATGTGCGTGGGTTTACGGTTACTGCCATGCATTGCTCATGATTACTACTGCCACGACCAGCTTGTTGCGCGTGGGTTTACGGTTAGGGCCATGCAGTGCTTTTGATTACTACTGCCACGACCAGCTTGTTGGGCGTGGGTTTCCGGTTACTGCCATGCAGTGCTTTTGATTACCACTGCCACGACCAGCTTGTTGGTCGTGGGCTTACAGTTACTGCCCTGCATTGCTCATGTTTACTACTCTAACGACCAGTTTGTTGGGCGCGGGCTTACGGTTCCTGCCATGCAGTGTTTTAGATTACTACTGCCACGACCAACTTGTTGGGCGTGGGTTTCCGGTTACTGTCATGCAGTGCTTTAGATTACTACTGCCACGACCAGCTTGTTGGGCGTGGGTTAACGGTTACTGCCATGCAGTGCTTTTGATTACTAGTGCCACGACCAGCTTGTTGGGCGTGTGTTTACGGTTACTGCCATGCAGTGCTTTTGATTACTTCTGCCACGACCAGCTTGTTGAACGCGGGTTTACGGTTACTGCCGTGCAGTGCGTTTGATTACTACTGCCACGACCAGCTTGTGGGGCGTGGGCTTACGGTTACTGCCATGCAGTGCTTTAGATTACTACTGCCAAACCAGCTTGTTTACAAGTGTTTACAAGTGTTGCTGTGCGTGGGTTTACGGTTACCGCCATGCAGTGCTCTTGATTACTACTCCCACGGCCAGCTTGTTGGGCGTGGGTCAACGGTTACTGCCATGTAGTGCCTATGATTACTACTGCCACGACCAGCTTGCTAGGCGTGGGTTAACGGTTACTGCCATGTAGTGCCTATGATTACTACTGCCACGACCAGCTTGCTAGGCGTGGGTTAACGGTTTCTGCCATGCAGTGCTTATGATTACTACTGCCACGACCAGCTTGTTAGGCGTGGGTTTACGGTTACTGCCATGCAGTGCTTTTGATTACTACTGCCACGACCAGCTTGTTGGGCGTGGGCTTACTGTTGCAGCCATGCAGTGCTCCTGATTACTACTGACACGACCCGCTTGTTGGTCGTGGGCTTACGGTACTGCCATGCATTGTTCATGATTACTACTGCCACAACCAGCTTGTTGGGCGTGGGTTTACGGTTAGGGCCATGCAGTGCTTTTGATTACTACTGCCACGACCAGCTTGTTGGGCGTGGGTTTCCGGTTACTGCCATGCAGTGCTTCTGATTACTACTGCCACGACCAGCTTGTTGGTCGTGGGCTTACGGTTACTGCCATGCATTGCTCATGATTACTACTGCCACGACCAGTTTGTTGGGTGCGGGCTTACGGTTCCTGCCATGCAGTGTTTTAGATTACTACTGCCACGACCAACTTGTTGGGCGTGGGTTTCCGGTTACTGTCATGCAGTGCTTTAGATTACTACTGCCACGACCAGCTTGTTGGGCGCGGGTTTACGGTTACTGCCATGCAGTGCTTTTGATTACTACTGCCACGACCAGCTTGTTGGTCGTGGGCTTACGGTTACTGTCATGCAGTGCGTTTGATTACTACTGCCACGACCAGCTTGTGGGGCGTGGGCTTAGGGTTACTGCCATGCAGTGCTTTTGATTACTACTGCCACGACCAGCTTGTTTAAAAGTGTTTACAAGTGTTGCTGTGCGTGGGTTTACGGTTACAGTCATGCAGTGCTCTGGATTACTACTCCCACGACCAGCTTGTTGGGCGTGGGTTAACGGTTACTGCCATGTAGTGCCTATGATTTTTACTGCCACGACCAGCTTGCTAGGCGTGGGTTAACGGTTACTACCATGCAGTTCTTATGATTACTACTGCCACGACCAGCTTGTTAGGCGTGGGCTTACGGTTACTGCCATGCAGTGTTTCTGATTACTACTGCCACGACCAGCTTGTTGGGCGTGGGCTTACTGTTGCAGCCATGCAGTGCTCCTGATTACTACTGACACGACCCGCTGGTTGGGTGAGGGCTTAAGGTTACTGCCATGCAGTGCTTTTGATTACTACTGCCACGACCAGCGGGATGTGAATGGGTTTACGGTTACTGTCATGCATTGCTCATGATTACTACTGCCACGACCAGCTTGTTGGGCGTGGGTTTACGGTTAGGGCCATGCAGTGCTTTTGATTACTACTGCCACGACCAGCTTGTTGGTCGTGGGCTTACGGTTATGCCATGCATTGCTCATGATTACTACTGCCACGACCAGTTTGTAGGGCGCGGGCTTATGGTTCCTGCCATGCAGTGTTTTGATTACTACTGCCACGACCAACTTGTTGGGCGTGGGTTTCAGGTTACTATCATGCAATGCTTTTGATTACTACTGCCACGACCAGCTTGTTAACCGTGGGTTTACGGTCACTACCATCCAAAGCTCTCTTGATTTCTACTGCCACGACCAACTTGTTGGGCGTGGGTTTACGGTTACTGCCATGCATTGCTTTTGATTACTACTGCCACGACCAGCTTGTTGGTCGTGGGTTTACGGTTACTGCCATGCAGTGCTTTTGATTACTACTGCCACGACCTGCTTGTTGGTCGTGGGCGTACGGTTACTGCCATGCAGTGCTTATGATTACTACTGCCACGACCAGCTTGTTGTACTTGGGTTCACGGTTACTGCCATGCAGTGCTTTTGATTTTACTACTGTCACGACCAGCATGCTGGGCGTGGGCTCACGGCTACTGTCATGCAGTGCTTTTGATTACTACTGCCACGACCAGCTGGGCGTGGGTTTACGGTTGCTGCCATGGAGTGCTTCTGATTACTACTGCCACGACCAGCTTGTTAAGCGTGGGTTTACGGTCACTGCCATCCAAAGCTCTTGATTTCTACTGCCACGACCAACTTGTTGGGCGTGGGTTTACGGTTACTGCCATGCATTGCTGTAGATTACTACTGCCACGACCAGCTCGTTGGGCGTGGGTTTACGGCGGTTACTGCCATGCAGTGCTTTAAATTACTACTGCCACGACCAGCTTGTTGGGCGTGGGCTTACGGTTACTGTCATGCAGTCCTTACGATTACTACTGCCACGACCAGCTTGTTAGGCGTGGGTTTACGGTTACTGCCATGCAGTGTTTTTGATTACTACTGCCGCGACCAGCTTGTTGGGCGTGAGTTTACGGTTACTGCCATGCAGTGCTTTTGCGTACTACTGCTACGACCAGCTTGTTGGGCGTGGGTTTACAGTTACAGTGATGCAGTGCTTATGATTACTACTGCCACGACCAGCTTGTTGGGCGTGGGTTTACGGTTACTGCCATGAAGTGCTTTCGACTACTACTGCCACGACCAGCTTATTGTGCGTAGGCTCACGGTTACTGCCATGCATTGCTCATGATTACTACTGCCACGACCAGCTTGTTGGGCGTGGGTTTACGGTTAGGGCTATGCAGTGCTTTTGATTACTACTGCAACAACCAGCTTGTTGGGTGGGTTTCCGGTTACTGCCATGCAGTGCTTTTTATAACTACTGCCACGACCAGCTTGTTGGGCGCGGGTTTCCGGTTACTGCAATGCATTGCTCATGATTACTTCTGCCACAACCAGCTTGTTGGGCGCGGGTTCACGGTTACTGCCATGCAGTGCTTTAGATTACTACTGCCACGAGCAGCTTGTTGGGTGTGGGCTTACGGTTACTGCCATGCAGTGCTTTTGATCACTTCTGCCACGACCCGCTTGTTGGGCGTGTGTTTACGGTTACTGCCATGCAGTGCTCTTGATTACTACTGCCACGACCCGCTTGTTGAGCATGAGTTTACGGTTACTGCCATGCAGTGCTCTTGATTACTACTGCCACAACCAGCTTGTTGGGCATGCGTTTGCGGTTACTGCCATGCATTGCTCATGATTACTACTACCACAACCAGCTTGTTGGGCGTGGGGCTTACGGTTACTGCTATTCAGTGCTTTTTATTACTACTGCCACGACCAGCTTGTTGGGCGTGGGTTTACGGTTACTGCCATGCATTGCTCATGATTACTACTGCTACGACCAGCTTGTTGTGCGTGGGCTTACGGTTGCAGCCATGCAGTGCTTTGGATTACTACTGTCATGACCAGTTTGTTGGGCATGGGTTTGCGGTTACTGCCATGCATTGCTCATGATTACTACTACCAAAACCAGCTTGTTGGGCGTGGGCTTACGGTTAGGGCCATGCAGTGCTTTATATTACTACTGCCACGACCAGCTTGTTAGGCGTGGGCTTACAGTTACTGTCATGCAGTGCTTTTGATTACTACTGCCACGACCAGCTTGTTGGGCGTGGGTTTGCGGTTAGGGCCATGCAGTGCTTTTTATTACTACCGTCACGACCAGCTTAATGGGCGTTGATTTACCGTCACTGCCATGCATTGCTCATGATTACTACTACCACAACCAGCTTGTTGGGCGTGGGTTTACGGTTAGGGCCATGCAGTGCTTTATATTACTACTGCCACGACCAGCTTGTTGGGCGTGGGCTCACGGTTGCAGCCATGCAGTGCTTTAGAATACTAAGAATGCATCCCTTACTGCCATGCAATGCTTTAGAACACTCTAAATGCATTTTCTACTGTCATACAGTGCCTCAGATTGCAAAATATGCATCATTTACTGCTATACAGTGCTCTAAATAATGGGAATGCCATGCAGTGCTTTACAATACTAAGAATGCATCTTTTTCTCTTGTGCTTGTGGATTTCTGCTTATTCTGCATGCTCTTTCGATATTGCTCTATCTTCTTTCAGCCCGTTCTCAGATACTAACAAGGCCGCAAAGGACAAATTCAGATGGCCAGTCACTTAATAAAAGCACGATCTTTGCACCACATCCTCGTGCAAGCTTCTCTGGAAACCAAGGTTATCGACTTCATTTGCTATTTGGCACTTGGTTATTGGCCGAGCTTCGAGCACCCGAAGCCCTTAATTACTGGCCGAGCTTTGAACGCCCGAAGGCCTTGGTTACTGGCCGAGCTTTGAACGCCCGAAGGCCTTAATTACTGGACGAGCATAGCGAGCCCGAAGCCCTCAATTACTGGCCGAGCTTTGAACGCCCGGAACCTTGGTTACTAGCCAAGACATGAGGGCCCGAAGCCCTTAATTACTGGCCGAGCTTTGAACGCCCGAAGGTCTTGGTTACTGGCCGAGCTATGAAAACCCGAAGCCCTCAATTACTGACCGAGCTTTGAACGCCCAAAGACCCTGGCTACAGGCCGAGCATTGAGCGCCCGAAGGCCCTGGTCACAGGCCGAGCATTGAGCGCCCGAAGGCCTTGGTCACAGGCCGAGCATTGAGCACCCAAAGGCCCTGATCACAGGCCGAGCATTGAGCGCCCGAAGGCCTTGGTCACAGGCCGAGCATTGAGCGCCCAAAGGCCCTGGTCACAGGCTGAGCATTGAGCGCCCGAAGGCCTTGGTCACAGGCCGAGCATTGAGCACCCGAAGGCCCTGGTCACAGGCCGAGCATTGAGCGCCCGAAGGCCCTGGTCACAGGCTGAGCATTGAGCGCCCAAAGGCCTTGGTCACAGGCCGAGCATTGAGCGCCCAAAGGCCCTGGTCACAGGCCGAGCAACAAAAGCTGAAACATTACCATTGCCTCGGTTCACATTTGCAAGGCTCGGCCGCTTTGCATTTAGTCCGTTAATTAGAGCCATTGCGCTGCTTTCAATTTCACATTTTTTGGCGAATTCCACCTACTGCTCTGAACAGCAGCTGACTGACTTCTCCACCAGCTGGCCACCCATCTCGCTCTCTCCGTCCCACCCGCACCACAAGTCCGATTGGTATATCCGCCCTACCCGATCAGCTCACTATACTCGCCCCAACCGTCCACAAGTCATACCAGCCTACCCGCCCAACCGGCCAACATATTCTACTCGCACCGCCCTCTCCACAATTCTAACCTGCGCACCTGACCAGCCCCCGCCACCCACCTACAATTCCAACTCCTCCAACCGTCCCACCCGCTCCACAGCATGAATTTCAGTGAGCTATTTAAGTTTGGGCGGTGGGCGGGGAACATTTGTGCCGTAGCGGTACGGTAATAAATGGAGCATCCCCCGGTCAGGAATGTGAGCTATTTCATTAGGTGAGTAGCTCACTCTCAACAGCCGTTGGGGTGGGCTGTTACAGCAAGCTAAACAGCCTTTAATGCTCTTTAATGCTACCGTGCTGCTACCAATGATTGAGGTGCGCCGTTAAGGCACACTAAACAGCACCTTATGTTGCCCGAGCAGCTGCTAATGTTGGTGATGTGCGGCTACAGCACCTCATGTTACCTCTGCTGCTACAGAACACTAAGTAACCCCCTAGTGGCCCATGCTGTTACTATATTGATGGTGGACTGCCACGCACGTACTTTACGGCACGATCACGCTAAACAGCCCCTCGTGCTGTTGATGGTGGACTGCCACGCACGTACTTTACGGCACGATCACGCTAAACAGCACCTCGTGCTGTTGATGGTGGACTGCCACGCACGTACTTTACGGCACGATCACGCTAAACAGCACCTCGTGCTGTTGTATAGATGTTGATGCTGTTGTTGTAGATGTTAATGCTGTTGTTTCAGATGTTATTGTTGTTGCTGCAGATGCTGATGATGTTAATGCAGGTGCCAATGTTTTTGCTTCGGATGTTCATGTTGTTGCTACAGAAGTTAATGTTGCTGCTGCAGATGTTAATGTTGTTGCTGCAGATGTTGATACTGTTGCTCCAGGTGTTAATGTTGTTGCTGCAGTTGTTAATGCTGTCACTGCAGATGTGATTCTGTGACTGCAGGTGTCCATAGTGTTGCTGCGGGTTGTTGATGCTCTTGCTACAAAAATTGATGCTCCTGTTACAGATGTTGATGCTGTTGCTGCAGATGTTGATGCTGTGGTTGCAGATGTTGATGCTACTATTGCAGATGTTGATGCTACTATTGCAGATGTTGATGCTGTTGCTGCAGATATTGCTGCTGTTGCACTTCTGTTGTTGTGCTGCAACTGTTGATTATTGTGACTTGTTGAATATACTTATTATTAGTATGACCCTCAAATACGAGCCTTGGTTGCCTGTAAAGTGAGCCCAACCCTTGCCTCTGCTTGATTGGTGGCTCCCCACCTCCTGACAAGCCTCGGTTGCCTGTAAAGCAAGCCCAACCCTTGCCTTTGCTTGATTGGTGGCTCCCCACCCCTTGACAAGCCTCGGTTGCCTGTAGAGTGAGCCCAACCCTTGCCTCTGCTTGTTCAAGGGCTCTTATACCTTGTCTGCACTGCTCGTCGACATTTCTATGAACATGATTACCAGCAAACATGTTTCGGTAGGAATACCATTGAATGACCGATGTTTTAACAGCACATTGCAACACAGCCGATTGTTCGTAGCGAGGACGTGGACCAACGCGGACTGGATACTCTCGAGTACGGATCAAGTTGTGAGTAGTTGGGCAATCCATCCAAAAGTTACCATATTACTTGGTCAATTTTACTTTGCAGCAGCCAGTTCTCAAGTGTCTTGGTTTTGGTTATTGCATCTGTATTGAACCAGCTTCTCTTCACTATTGGATCAGGCTCCATTTACTAAATTGCGTATGACTTCAGAAGACTCTATCGACACTGTTGCTCTATATGGGCTTATGCTTTGCGGTGCCATTTACGCATACGAAATTTCAATAGTTTCTCCTCTTCACTAACCCTGTCATGAGATTGGAGATTATTGTTCATGATAGTTCAAACTGCATGACATATCGTAGAGGCCGCCCTTTGCCCGTTGTGTGTCACACGCAATAAAATGACAAAATGGAATGGGACCAAACAGAGCGGAGGAAAACTTGCGGTGCTTCAGTTATGGAGCCCTTAAATTGAAAAACAAATATTACGAGTGAGATGTAAACATTGTTTTTGATGTGTGGCCAATAATCGATCCTAAACTGATGTTAAAAAATGCGAGTCAAAAGTAGTTCTGAAAGTAATTGAGATGAATATATACCAGGAACCTATCAACAACATTGCTTGAACCACTACTTGTACTACGTTCTGTCACCTGAATATTAGTGTCGGGAAATTTATATACCAGAATTCACGACCAAAATTGAGTACCAGCATATCAAAGGTGCATTAGACTTTGAAAATTTCCCCACTTTGTCTTGCTGGGATAGTATTAGTGGTAAACAATCTGTTATAATTTTTTTCAGAGAGCGCTCTTTGTGAAACGACGATTGAAAAATATTTTAAGAAACATCAGTTTATTGACCCGTTTGTTTTGCGTCAGACCAAGAAGAATTTGCTCAATTTGACACGCTGCCGCGTTCAAGGTCAACAGCTGAATTTGACCACTGAACCAAGTAATTTAACAATCACGTGAATGAACAAACATTCAGAACTTTAGTCATTCATGCGCATTTCTTCAAATGGCATTTATTACTATGCTCCAGAAAATATATAGACCATTTTGACGCTATAAATGACTGTTGTGTTATTAAATAGACCATATTCCGCTAATATAAATTGTGAACAAAATTTCGATGGCGTGAAATCTAGTGCACCTTTAATATTGAGCAGCGATTACCAATGTGATGATGCTGAGTCTTACTGCCAACACCGGCGTGTGGCAGCTCCTTGTTCCCACTGGCATGTGGTAGCCCCTTTGCTTACACCAGTGTGTGGTGGCCCATTTCCACCAACAACGTGGGTGTACGGTTGCCACCACCGGCATGTGATGGTCTCATGTCTGCATCAGTGAGTGGCAATCACTGGTCTGAACTGGCGTGTGACGGTCCTTTGCCACCACCGCCATGGGGCGGCCCTTTAGCTGCACTAGCCTCTTGCTGCGTGCATCGGTGTGTGACAGCCCTTACACGCACTGGCCAGTTGTGGCCCATGCCACCACCGGCGTGTGGTGGTCCCTTACAGACAGGCGTGTAGTGACCCTTCAACAACACCGGCGTGTGGCGGCTCTTTCCCTGTATCGGTCCTTGCCGGCAGCAGCGTGTGGCTGTGTTACGTTCTTTTAGTTTTTGTTTGTTACAATCAGGTACAAATGCAAGGTACAAATGATTAAACAGTGGTTTTATAATATTATTTAATTGTAATAAATAACGTGTCAACAGTTGAACTCGCACTATAGCACTAAACATTGATTGTAATATAACGGACACAACGGAACAAAAGTGTAAATTAACAGCAAAATAATGTAGTAAGTGTAAAGCGTAGAGCGTAAGCGAAAACGACGCAAAGGCGAAGACCCACCCTGTAGGGAGATACAAAACACGGGATATAAATACTGAGGAGTTACAGTTAAGTAACAACCTAGGGAACACATATTAACGCTGATGGGCGATATCACACGCGCCTTTAAATATGAGATACTGAGTGCTAATCGCATCTCAAGTCAGTCTTACCTCCACCCGATGGATCCGCTACTGGAATGATATGAGATCTATACATCAGACCTACACCCTGAAATGATATGGGAGGGCCTTGTTTATGTGTATGATGTGATCCTCCAATAAGGGAACCACTCGCCTTTAAGGCCCCTCCCCAAAGAGGCGTGGTGTCTTCAAGCCGTGGCCTTATTGGCATACAAAATAAACTTGTGCCGTTAACTTATTTAGTCTCCTCCCATCTTTCTGTTTACAATAAACGAAAACCCTAAGCTAACACTACTCTTCTACGTTATTGGATACCGGCTACACAATGCTGAATCGTCAAGTTTAACAGGATGGATTAATGAACTTCCACTCGTCAATGTCTCCCACGTTATGTAATCCATATTGGACCACCTTTTTTTCTAAATGTACTTTGGAGGGAAACCAAAAAATATGCAAGGCAAGGGATTTCTTCGTGTAACTTCAGCTAGGGGTAACAGGCCTAATGCCTAGACTGTTTCTAGGGCACACACTACGTAACTCTTAGTGGTAATGTTCGGTTAGCAATGTTTCCAAATATATGTGCTAGCGGAGGCTGATCATAACACCACCGGCGTGTGGCAGCCTCCTGCCACCACCAGCGTGTGACGCCCTCTTGCCTGCACTGGCGTGTAACGTACATTATGCGTATGAGTAGCTATAATGACTGTGAAACGCGGATTAGTGAAGGATTATAGATAGGAATAAATAGTTACTTCTCAGTCTAGGGAGTTTGCACCCCACATTTTCACGGACGGCCGGAGTCAGACAAGCGGCTAACGGGTGACTCATTCTGATGGATGGACAGACAGCTTTCGAGTTGTTCATAAGGTATGTTAATAGGTTATATATATTATTAGGCTTTTATATGTTAATAGGTTATATAAGTAGAACGTTTACGCACTACCTCTGGTGTTCGTATTTCACCGGGGTACTGCATGCAACCTTGATTCATTCGGATGGAGAAAGGACGGATGAACGGACGGATGGACGGACAGCATTCGGAAACGCATTGGCAAGGTTTATGTTTTGATCATTTTCCATTAGATTGTATTTTATTATTTATTGTATTTATATATTTATATATATATATATATATATATATATATATATGTCTTTTCTTCTTTAGA
>SDVV010029663.1:0-11779 GCA_016164225.1 Gammarus roeselii | reverse complement strand
TATAAATGTACTACAACATAGATCAAATATCAATGAATGCAAAAAGGGTTACCATATAATGACAATGACATTATTTCCTAGGAAGCTTAACCTATTCTATACAATAGTTTTGTAGTTTAATCAAGTTTGATGGTTATGAATGATATTGATGTATATGAAACTCCACTTGTGGCTGTATATTTATCATATCAAAAGCAGTTGAATACGTTTTCCCCAATTTGATCCAGCAAAAATCTTTCTGTAGATGTTTAGATTCCAGAATTTTATCAATATCTCTGTTACATGTTCGGATGAGATTCAGCAGGTTGGATCCAAGAGAACTAATGTAATTCAAATCGTTACATTTTTTAATGTGGATCAGTTATACGCGATGTTAGGTTCAAAGATCTTGTCATTCTAACCAACTTAAGCAATAAATATATATTTTTCATTCAAGTTTGATGGCTATGTATGAGATTTATTCATTATTTTGTGCGTGATACATAGCAAATTCCTTCCACACGGCTCTATTTTTTCGTAGTTTTCTTCTAATGTCGCACACCAGGTACACACATACACGCTTTGTACGCATATTCAGGACCGGTCACGGTATAATGACGTCGTATACAGGGGTAGTTACCGATACAATGTAGACACACAAACACACCTACACACACACACACACACACACACACACATTTTGATTGCATATACAGGATCGGTTAACATCTGAGACAATTTACCTCTGATATATGTTTTTTTTCCATTAGAACAAAATCCCTTGTTATTGTTACAAAATATTCAACGTGGACCACCTTCACGTCATGTTAGGTGGAAAGAACTAAGCATCTTAACCTATCCTATCCTTCATAACCACGAATTATATAGTATCGATCGAGTTTTCGTGCATAAATTTGATCCTTTTTTTATCGATTTATGAAATATTCATTTTCATCCTCTCCACTTGGCTCTACATTTTGATCTATCTTATTTTCACTCATCAAAAACTAATCTAACCTAATTTTATGTATGGTGTTCAGTCATTGCTATATACATATGAAGCTCTCCAAACGACTCTAGATATCACTTTAACATATATGCTATTTATTTTGTTGTCGCTCTCATCCCATATAAGTTACCAGAGCGGACCCATTTTCAAACTTAGATGGTTTGGATGTTACGGGTAATTCATATTATTTTTGATTTTGACACAATTTTACGTCACCTCAACATGTTATTCAGACCCATCATAACCTAACCTGACCTTACGTACGGTATTCAGTCATTGATATATTCATATGAACCCCTTCAGACAACTCTAAATATCACTCTAACATACATGTTATTTATTTATTTGTCACTCTCGAGTCATATACATATGTTACATGAGAGTCCCCCATTTTCAAACTTGGTTGGATTGAATGCTACAAGTATTTCAAATTTGTATTCAGTTTCATACAAACGGACACATAGTCTCACACCATGTTTTTCTTAATTTACTTCAATATCTCCACTTAACTCTACAACCTCTGACAACTTGCAACTCTGAATTTTCATTTTCTTTTTCCTCTAATTTTCATATCCTTAACGATGACTTCGTTTCAAGATCTGATCGGACTCTGATTTGATCATACCAATCTGTAACACATCTAGATCATTTACCTCGAAATAGGTTTTCTGAGATCATTTCAAGCCTTGAAACATATTTTTTCTACTGATTTCGAAGATTCGATGTTACCTCTGACTGTCACGATGTTCGCAATTCATTACTTAACCTTCGAGTTTAGGATAATATAAACATTTCATTGAGAACATACATAGTTTTTATTAGTATTTATTGGCATTATTTACAGACCTTGCTTTCATCATCAATATCATCTACCTGTTTTTTGATATTTAAACAGCATTGTTCGTCATTCAACCGTACTTATCATCACAATATTTCAGTATACTCTCAAAATTCATCTTATACGCCATCATATCTTTGATGCGGATACCGAAGGCTAGTCCGTTCCGTGTGTCAACAAATGTATTACTTCTCCTTCTTGAACCTTAATTATTCGAATCTTCTCCAATTCAAAGTCATTCTGAGCTTCATCATTGAGAATTTTGCATACGTTCCAGTTTTCCTTTTGTTCTAATGTATAATTTGTTGTCCACTACCTCAGCTTTATTACAATCATGATGAAGATTTTCCAATTGGATCATTTCAATTTTCGAGATTTGCTTTTCTTATCCCCCCCCCTAAACTTACTTACATACGAATGTAACGCGTCCACAACAGTTACCCAAAACAGACTTCCTTTTTTTCCTGCAGCCATGGATGAAAGATATCTCCCACTCTTTCGATTCTTGTTTGTTCATTCTGAGAACTGTTATTTTCAACACAAGTCAATATTTATTCGATCCGACTCATATCATCTTCGGAGATTTCTTCTTCCAGCACTTGTAAATAGAATTTTGATGTATGAATGTTCATTTTTGTTTATTCTATGATGAAACGTGTGTTTCCGCTCGATCTCAACGTATCACTGACTCCATTCTCGGTAGCCAGCTAGCTATTATAAGTTGATTACGTGTGTTTTTTCGCAAAACATTTGGCCTAACATTACTCACCTAGGTCATCAAATGTGTATATGTATAGGGATTTGTACGTATGTGAATGTGTATATTCAAGCGTATGTACGTGTTACATGAGTTAAAAATATATAACACAAATTTAAGATTCAAAATTTCACAAATTAATCAAATTTTCGAGGAATGACAGAGCCATGTCGGTATATTGAAGTGATAACTTGGCTATTTAAGTAAAGTGTCATCCCTCGAAAATTTGATTTTGTTTTGAAATTTTGAATATTAAATTTGTGTTATATATTTTTAACTCATGTGTTAAAGTGACGTAGAATTGTGTCAAAATCAAAAATAATATGAATTACCCGTAACATTCAAACCTACTAAGTTTGAAAATGGGTCCTCTCTGCTAACTTATATGGGATGAGAGTGACAACAAAATAAATAGCATATATGTGAAAATGATAAATAGAGTCTTTCGGAGAGCTTCATATGTATATAGCAATGACTGAACACCATACATAAAGTTAGGTTAGGTTAGGTTTTGATGAGTGTGAATAGGATAGATCAAAATGTAGAGCCAAGTGGAGAGTATGAAAATGAATATATCATAAATCGACATAAGAAGTATCAAATTTATGCACGAAAAATCGATTGATACTATATAATTCCTGGTTAGAAAATGATAGGATAGGTCAAGATGCTTAGTTGTTTTCACCTAACATGACATGAAGATGGTCCACATTAAATATCTTGTAACAATAGCAAGGGATTTTGTTCTAATGGAAAAAAAACTTATATCAGAGGTAAAGTGCCTCAGATGTATATCGATCCTGTATATGCAATCAAAATGTGTGTGTGTGTGTGTGTGTTTGTGTGTGTCTACATTGTATCGGTAACTACCCCTGTATACGACGTCATTATACCGTGCCCGGTCCTGAATATGCGTATAAAGCGTGAATGTGTACCTGGTGTGTGATATTAGGAAAAATCACGTAAAATAGAGCTGTGTGGAAGTGATTTGATATGTACATCGCACAAAATAATGAATAAATATCATTCATAGCCATCAAACTTGGATGAAAAATAAATGTTTATTGGTTAAGATGGTTAGAATGGTTAGATCTTTTAACTAAACATAGCGTTTAACTGATCCACATCAAAAAACGTGCGAAATTGAAGTGCATTAGTTCTCTTGGATCCAACCTGCTGAATCTCATCCAAATATATAACAGAGATATCGATGAAATTCTGGAATCTGAACATCTGCAGAAGGATTTTTGCTCGATCAAATTAGGGAAAATGTATTCAACTGCTTTTGATATGATAAATATACAGCCACAAGTGGAGTTTCATATAAATCAATATCATACATAACCATCAAGCTTGATTAGAATACATAATTATTGGATAGAATAGGTTAAGTTGCCTAGGTAATAATGTATTTGTCATTGTATGGTAACCCTTTTTGCATTCATTGATATTTGATCTATGTTGTCGCAAATTGATATATATTTAGCTACATATATACCTTAAATATGGTTTATAGCCTAGATCTTGTTGACTGCGGACCTTACATCACAGATCTGTATGAAAAATTGTTAGAGTGGATTTATTCAATATTTGATATAAAAGACGAAAATGGTAGGAGCAACACGTCCAACACTACAAAAAAAATCTTATTCTAACAGTAAAACCATACATAAATCTTGCTGACGCTTTAACACTCGTAACACTCACTGACTTATGGGGTAAGTTTACATAAACGTTTTGAACTCTACAGTCTACGAGCCAGCGATCACCGAACGTTACTCGAAACTGGTCGATATAACTGGACTTGTAACAAGCGAAGTGAAAAAAATATATATAAATGTAGTCACACAATCTGCTAAAGATTGGTAAAACAAGTGAGTCAAATGGATAAATTTGATATGAATAAAGCTTAAATCAATGAAGAAGTATCTAACACATGTATGAAGCGGGGTTAGGATGAGTTAGGATTAAGGCCATAATTACAGACCTATAATGAAAAATGTTAAAGCTGATCTGGTGAATGGTCGAAAAAGTCAAATATTCTGAATGGGAACGCAGTCTCATAACAAAAGCCTGAATTAATCAAAAACTTCTAAGTGTCTGAACTGCAACCGTAATACAAACATTTTTATACCTAAGACTTGCGGGAATAAGCCTCAAGTAAAGACCTTCGATTCTCCAAGGCAACATGGAACCAGACCCAAATCGAATGTCGAGAAGGGAAACACACCAAATTTTTGAAGCATTACATCCAATTAAGCGTATTTTATACCCAACATTCCGTAAAATTAAGCAAAAAATGTAAAACAAGAACTATAAAATAGCTATATAAGATTCTCTAATCTACCCTACGCAATAATGATCAACTATTATATACGGTGAACCCTACCACACCCAGATGACAAAACCTAGTGCAGTATCCCACGTGATCTGGTTCATGACAAAGATCATTTACTAACATAACAGCCATACTAAACAAATCTGAAATTGACCACCGAGTTCATGAGTATAATGTTATCTCTACTACGACACCATTTAAATCTATAATAAATTCCTAGACCTAACTGATGCTATGGCTCTATCAGAACAAAAAATCCAAGCCCAATGTGTCATAAAAATGAACTCTACAATGCTTTACTAGGTCACTTCTCAGCAATCTGCCACTAATATATAACAAATTTAGAGGTAACCCCATGTCACGTACAATACTTCAGACGTACCTCGCATCTGTGAGCCCATCGTGTCTGAACAAAATCGAACAAAGTCACATCCTGGATATAACCAAGAATCTAGACACAGGTACAGTTGTCAAGAATGGGTCTGACATGAGACTCAAAGAGTGTGTGGCCATAAAAAGCCAAGCTTCTGTTCACTAACAATTTAAGTACACCACAACAACGATGAGCAGCTTGTTGCGTATCCCCATTAACAAACTCATGGAACTTAAGATCGACATCGACAAGGCCATACATAATTCATGTTGAACATGAATGAACTCCAAAATGACAACCAAAGAGTGTAAATCATCTCTACACTTGGACCCCTCCATGCAGTAAATTATCATCGAAAAGTTAAACAACATATTTGCTAGGGATCAATGTCGAAAATTCCACAAAGATGCAGTATGGACTTACACCTCTTAAACATACATTCCTAAGATTATCGTGGAAAAAATAACCTACAACAACAACATATATAAAATAGCTAAATAAGATGCTTTACTCTGCTATAATTCACATAAAAAGTGTAATACATTATGGTATCCATCCTAACAAATTGGTCTATTTACACAAACAAGCATAAACAGAACGAGCTTTTGCCTAGGGGACTCACTAAATCCTCCCAAATATTGAAGAATGGTCGTACAATAAACATACAATACCCTAACAGCATGACCTAGTTTGTATCAAATCGTCTGTTCTATATCTATGATAACCACGTCAAATATTGTATCAGGATGTAAGAAGATATTTAAAACACTAAAAATTAACAACACATAACCAATTAGGCCTGAAATAATGTTCTATATTGTAGATACAAACGTGATATATTCCGATATTGTATAAATAAACAACAGACGGAAATTCAACAGAAAATGTACAAAAACTCAAAGACACATACTAAAACTCACGAGTTATAACAAAGCAAGAAGAATAAATTCTCTAGCATACCCAAAACATACATTAAAATCATGATGAACGAGAATGAACTAGCATGTAACCAAGCAACAACTAATGTGTATAAGATACCAAGACATACGAGGGACATGACTGAAACCTATAGTAAATACGGTATAGTACATACAAAATCTGATGAAATTAGCCTCAACTCAGTCCAAAACAGGGTTAAATTAACATCTCTCTAACTATAGTAACCACGTCTAAATCGTAAGAGAATGTTATATACATATAAATACCAAATTGTTGCAATAACCTACCAATTATGCCTGAAATAATGTGGAAGATGCAAAACATTATCTAAAATTCAATATTGCACACTAAGGCTGCAAATGGAGATATGAGACATACCTACCACACTAATCCTAATAACAGTATATAGTGATAAATGAACATAACAGACACAAATATCTCAACCCCCCAACGGCTACGAATCCACCAAACAACCTCCGAATGAGTCAAATGTACCACAACTAGATAAGAATACCAACAGATATGTCCACAGAAAAAAATATATAGAAACAATAAACCATCCATAAATATATAACGAAACGTACACTCGCAACGTAGCAAACGTGCCACGGAAACAAATTTATAAGACAAAGAACAGGCATGAGCAAACTCACATAATTTTCCTGGAGCGCATCCAATTAACCCGCAAACTACCAGACTAATAATCCATACTATTCCTATAGACAATATATACGTATGAAAGAAATAGATGGGAAACACAGAACCTTGCCTGCAATCCTATCTTCAGGCTGGTACAAACAGGGCCGTTCGCACACTAAGGCTGCAAATTGAGTTATAAGACAAGCCTACCACACTAATCCCATAAAAAAATATATAGTGATAAATGAACAAACATACAAAAATATCCCAACCCCCCACAGCTACGAATCCGCCAAACAACTTCCTAAATGAGTCAATTATACTCTTAAGTGATTCTTCTCTAGGAGTGATTCAGTCATCCTGTAGACATGGTATCTATTTTCCTTCATCGGTTAGCTCACAAAGAAATACGAATGAAGGGGTTACTGCAGAAGTAAGTAAAGCTTAGTGCAAGGGTACTGATTAATACAATCGGATAAAAAAAAAAAACCAATTGAATCTATACCACATGTAAAATTGATCAACAACGAGCAACGTTGAAAAATGATATCGAGCTTGAAAATTTATCCTTAAGGTGTCCGGAAAGTGAGGCTTTTTAAAATATAATACTAAATATAAATTATTATCAATAAAAAAATATCGTATACATGTATGTTTGTCAATATCCCCCAAAAAACATTCAGAGGACACAGCATTGAAAAATGCATAAATGCAATATGAAAGCAACGATGTTGCAACACCCCCCCAAGCATTGAAATGCTAATACCCTTATGTAAATATATAACCCGTTAACATGTATCAGCTTTCCACTAACTGACCCCCGTCCTACCCTACGCCCCCTGCCCCCCGTTTATGCGCGAACCCCCCGAACGGCCGCTTGAGTCAAGGTTGCAGCATCGCGCCCTACCCCCCGCCCACCAAAATGACTCTAGAAAGCGAATCTCGCACCGTTATACTCTATATATATGTGTGTATATGTATATACTCTGACATATATCGCTTTAAATGTTTTGAGTCAAACTTTTCTCTTTACTGTGTGGAGCGCGCTTGTGTAACCTAATCTGTTCAGGTGTACGGCCAAAATATACCATAGCTCAATCGGCAGCAACCGGTATCTCATACGGCGAGTACAGCCATTTCTTACAACAACTACGGTCATCTCATACGGCAACTATAGCCATCTCATACGGTAACTATGGCCATCTCATACTGCTACTGCGGTCATCTCATATGGTAACAACGGCTATCCCATACGACAACTACGACCATCTCATACGCCTACTAAGGCTATTTCATGCAACATCTACGATCATCTCACTACGGCAAATAAGGAGACTACGGCCAATACGACAATTTCACATGGCAACTAGGGCCCTCGTGTGCGGCAACTGCGACCATCATCTTCGGCAAATATGACCTTCTCATCGAACGAAATAACACCTAAATCGAATCAAATCTCATGCAGCAACTCCGTCTATCTCACACAGCAAATAGAGTCATCTCACATGGCAATTACGGCTATCTCATTAAGCCACTACGGTCACCTAATACGGCAACTACTGCCGTCTCATATGACGACTACGGCCAGCCACTCCATACGACCACTAAGGTGATCTCATAAGGCAACTACGGCCATCTCCTACGGCGACTGCGGCCAACTAAAATCCGTTACGGACATCTCATTCGTCAGATATTTTATAAAGCGAACTACTGCCATCTGAAACGGCATCTATGGTTATTCCATCGACGGCAACTATACGGCTATCTCATGCTGCCGGTTCGATCATTTCAAAGGACAGCTACCGCCATCACACACTACAGATACGGCCATCTTTAATTACAGATAAGGCTATCTTAACAGGAACTACGACATTCAAGTCACGACAGCTTCGGCTCTTTCTGGTCGACAATCTGGTCGACAGCTTCGGTTCATCACATAACGACAGTTATACGTCCATATCTTACCTCAGGTCCGGACACGATAGAGAGAAGTTATGCCAATCTCATGAAGGCATTGCTGTCCAAGCCGTAGTGAGTTTAATGACATCAAATAACGAACTCTTCGGTGAACATCTAACGAAAATTACCATTTAATATGACATTGTAGGCAGTTACATGATGGCAACTACGATCATCTCATGCTGTAACTTAAGTCATCTTATTCGGAAGCTACCGTTATCCCAAACCGTTAGATACAATCGTCTATTAAGGCTGCTACTTTCATTTGAAGGGAACCTTTTGCCTTCGTATGAGGGGGTCGTCTCATACGGCAGTGACCGCCAACCATACAATGTTGGTCTCAGTCTTCTCTTGCCAGAAGCAACGGTAATCCCATAAACTGTGCTAAGCGATTCTAGTGTTGTGTTTATTAGCTGAAACTATTGACTATCAGCTTGTGATAATTTCGAGGTGTAGATGTTTTAGTAATTGACTGACCCAGCCACCCTGTTTCTGTCACTAGGCCACCGCTGAAGAGCCCACTGGAGATGACCCAATCAAGGTGAGTTGGCGACAGCTGAGGGAGAAGAGACGAATCGAGGTAACATCACAAACAGAAATAAAAGGTTTGAACGCTATTTCTAATGCCAAATACTTTTCCTACAGGGCTTTCTGCCTAACGGCCATTTTTTTCCAACGTGACTGTTTGTTTAGCCATGCAACTAAACCTGCTTCTAGAAATTATTAATAGATGCAGTACTGACAATCTGAGTCAAAACACCAGATTTTTTCTCTGTGTCGATGCTTGATTTATGTTGGAAATGCGGCATGACGTTTGGATATGCAATCATTTAAAAAACATTAATTGGGAGGCTAGTAGGTCCAAATCAAGTGCACGTTTTTTCGTTCGACTTGGAATGTTCATATAATTTTTCGCTTCTCACGTTCACACATCTGTCACCTACGCCAATGTTCAAAAAAGGACTTTGGGAAGTCCTTTCATCACCTGGTGATGAGAGATGGTATGGAAGGCCATCACGTAGCAGTGGGTACGGGTGGAAATTTTTGACTCAATCCAAAAGGACCGTCAATCTTCCAAATCAAATCACACGAAATGTCGTATTTACATAATATAAACCCAATTTCTTTTCAAACACCTGCTTCATTCCCGTAGCTAATCTGTCCAAACCGTCTTTACATTTGTTCTCAAATTAGCAAATTATCAGACTAGAAATATTTGACGGAAAATTGAGGATAGATAAGAATTCGATCAAAACTGCCAAAAAATATAATCATCACATTTCTAATGCAATCCGCCTGGTACTCTCACCTCCACAATGTCACCCTGATTCTGTCACTCGTATTCTAATTTGGTCGATGCCACCCCAATGATTCCCTCAGCCCAGAATAAGTTTTTCCGCAATCATTTGTACAAGCTACTATCAGTGTGATACGATCTTATGGACACAATCGCCGTGAAACAACCACCATTTTATTATTAGAATACAGTCGTAATTTAAAAAAAAAAGATCATAGTGCCTGATGATATGCAAAGGCTTGATATTCTAGAATACACCAGCAAAGGCCCCGCATTGTTTAATTTATTTTGCTTTCGTTCGATAAAGTCGTCCTTTTACTCGTATGTCTGAGTCCCATTCCTGTAAAAAATGTGAAATATTCTCATAAACTGAGGGTGCCTGATGAAACTGATTCCCCAAAGGGTGACTTTTGGCTAGGAATGTCTGCTGCACGTGCGTGGCAGCTTGGGGATCTGAGGTCATTTCAAACCCTTGTTATGCATGTGTTCATTGTTCGGGAGATGAACCAACGCGAGTAAATGACATTATTACCGACGGATGTGTGCCTCTGATGGACTCGGAATACAATTAGTAGAGTGAAAAGTTGAATGAGGACGCCCTTTTGACGTGGTCTGACGTCACACATGCCAACTATCAATAGGGCGGGACGTCACCATACTTCGTCAGCAATCGTTGATGTTTTTCAAATGTTATTTAGCGATTTATGTTATCCATATATCAAATAATCCACCCGTCCGAAATTAACCTAAGAAGCAGAAATGTTGAAACTAGGTTAGCTTAACTGAATTGTTCGTGCTCTGAATGAGCGAGTAATAACAGTTACCAGTAGAAGAGAGATTTATGTTAATTTCCTATGGAGGAAGCAACAAAAAACAGGCGAACAAATATGAAACAAAAATAGCCAGTTGGTTTCATTTTAGTTGCGTTATTCAATTATTTTTCTTGTACTGTCTGATCTGTAAAGTCTGTTATCATCTTGAACCATCGCCTTAGGGACCATGATAACGATTATCAATATTATTTTTATTGAGTCATTTACTTACATCGTCTGGCAATGAGTTTTCAATTCTTAAAATAATTATATTTCTAAAAATAAGACATGAAGCTTCATTATCAAATTCGGTCTTTGAATTAACGAAAACGAGAGTTCAATTTGAATTCGTCGTAGCTCATCTCCAGGGGCCACCGGTACGTATTTCACGGAGCGAAATATTAATTACAATAGTATCATGAGTGTACGTACAGAAAACGTCTATACTAGGAAAATAATCACGACTACATGGCGTTGGGAAAACCACTGACACGCAGGGTTGGAAAACTTCAAATGCATTGGATGGGAAAGAACAAATACAAGGGTGTAGAAAATAACAAGTACATGGGGTGGGAAACATGCATGCACGGGTTCAGAATGTTCCGAGAGCTTGGGATCGGGAAATCGAAAGACGCTAACATATTGTAATGAGGGGTCCACATTATTGTACGATAACAAAGCGGTGGATACTCGACATGAATTATACGTAAAAATGTAAATACACAATAAGAAATACATACGGGCTCACATCATAGCGAAAGTGTGATCATTGCTGGAGTGATGCATTGAAAATTGATTTATATACATGTGCATACACATACATGCATACCTGTACATAT
>SDVV010029661.1:0-11779 GCA_016164225.1 Gammarus roeselii | reverse complement strand
ACCCGAGCTACTCGATTACTGACCTGATGAGGACCAGTACCCGAGCTACTCGATTACTGACCTGATGAGGACCAGTACCAGAGCCACTCGATTACTGACCTGATGAGGACCAGTACCAGAGCCATTCGTTTACTGACCTGATGAGGACCAGTACCAGAGCCACTCGATTACTGACCTGATGAGGACCAGTACCCGAGCTACTCGATTACTGACCTGATGAGGACCAGTACCAGAGCCACTCGATTACTGACCTGATGAGGACCAGTACCAGAGCCACTCGATTACTGACCTGATGAGGACCAGTGATGATTTTTTTTTTCGTATCGGAACCCTTGTATTTCGCATTGTCTTGATCCGAGCAAAATTTCTGGTGGGCGATGAAAAAGTTATATTGTGACTAATAATAGTGCAATATATTTTGTTTTCAAATCTAATTATCATCAGATTTTTAAGTTCGTTTGATATATGAGTTGTCTAATTCAAACCAGTTGAAAATTATCTAGATAAAATAAACCACGTTTTATTTCTGCAACATGCAACGTCAAACCTTTACTTCAGGCTCTACCTTTTGTTTGTCTTCTCAATGGAGTCAGTCGGCGTTGACAGGCGTGCAACAGCCCTTGTCTTGTCCGCGGTTAAGGTTAAAGGCGCTGCAACAAAGGCGCCGTCGGTGCCAGCTGCAGATTGATGACTCTGGTGAGCTGGAGGAGCGAGCGGGAAGAGGAGGTTACAACTGATAGTCGGGTTCGTGAAATGCAGGAGAAGATCAAGAGATTGTGTTACTCACGACTCATAATATTTTGTTTATTTTGCATGTCAATTCTGATTCAATACGTCCAGGAAATGGCCTTTCTGTCTCAGACATCAAGCTGTTTACACCAAGTAGATAAATATTGAAATTCATTTCTTTTAAACGATTAAAATATACCATGTGCTTGAAGTGCTGGAGTTCAGACCTGGAAATATATTTTTGCGTGACAATGACTGTTTGGGATTTACACTTAAGTTTTCTTACATGCAAATTGAATATTGATCACGTTTGTGAATGTTTCACAACGCGACGTACAATGATTGTTTTGACCGTCTAATTACATTTAGGAAATGAGCAGCCATCGAGTTCATCGATTAAGATCAATAATCAATAAATTAATCAAATAATGACATAATACCAGCTTCAACCCATTCAAAGGCAGCAAGGTCTAAGAGCTATCCACCAAACCATCTTGATGTTTTTTATTCAAAATTTTCAGTACAATTTCAACACGTACTAATGCTGAAATTGAACATAGGTGAGCTAAACAAAATTCCTACAGAAAACAACAAAAGATCGTTTGTTGCTACAGAAAACTCCGTCATGTCTACCAATCAAATGACTCAATATTCATAAAATAGGGAGTTGTTCGTTGCTCACGTGTTGATGCCTTCAAGAAACATGTGGCCAATAAAATAGTATAGAGGAAGCTACCACGAAAAGTAATCGGAAATCAGTAGCGTTTCAGATACTTGTGATGGAACAAACGTGCGAAAGGTCTCATGCATAATTGTGTGGGCAACTATGGGGCCGCATTCACTGATACCAATGTGCAAATAAAGAGAGTATTAAGTTGGAATATGATGAATTCTTCGATTTTTATGCTTGAAGATTTTTTATCACTGGAAAAACGCCCAGCAGATCGAAACTACCAACATTTGAGTTTGTTAATATTCATGACCATAAATAGCTGCACCACTAAAATCAAACTAATGTTCAACGAAACTCATTTGACCACTACCCACTCGAAGCGACAGCCTAACAAACATCTTGTGATAATGATGGGCTGGACTATACTGTGATAATGGTGGGCTGGACTATACTATGATAATGGTGGGCTGGACTATTCTGTGATAATGGTGGGCTGGACTATACTGTGATAATGGTGGGCTGGACTATACTGTGATAATGGTGGGCAGGACTATACTGGACATAATGGTGGGCTAGACTATACTGTGATAATGGTGGGCTGGACCATACTGTGATAATGGGGATCTGGACTATACTGTGATAATGGTGGGCTGGACTATACTGTGATAATGGTGGGCAGGACTATACTGTGATAATGGTGGGCAGGACTATGCTGTGATAATGGTGGGCAAGACTAGACTGGGATAATGGTGGGCAGTATTATACTCCTAATGAGGATACGCAGTGTGGGCTCTATTTGTGTAATTATGCTGGCACTGGCACGGTAGGGATCCTACGCATTGCAGAGCAGGATTTAGGACAAGGCCGGGACGCCACAACTCCACAACGCTTGGATGGTGCCACTAGACTAAGGCTGGGGTGGGGGGGGATTAGTCCCTGTTAGGTTGATTACACAGAAGACGCAGAGTAAAGATGCAGGATTGTTCACAGCATACGGGTAATTACTTTGTTACTCGAGGTTATGGAAAACAGTGAATTTCCTACAGGCCAAGTATCATTTTCAACATGAGAGGAATTTCATTTCATATCTATGGTCACTTGTAAAGAGTTATTTGAAAAGAAGGGCTTCTGTAAAGCTATTTTCACGTTTTATTTCTCTCGAAAAACGATGGGAACCCAATTTCGGTATGGCATATGAGTATAAAATAAATCATTGTCTCCTAACCTTCAAAGGATTGATTAGAATTCCTTTAGCACGAGTAATCACTCTAGTTTTCATTGTGTCGAATGCAGTAACTAGCAATAACTTAGCTGCCTTCCAAAGTGGTCTTGTGGTTAATCCCATTAAAAATACGCATCGTTCTTCATTGATGAAACGTGATATACAAACGTATCTATCGACAAGGTATCTTCTACGTTGCTATTTTCCTTTACTGACAACCATCGGTTTAGCTATGAATCCTCCACACTCAGTCACAGCATCCGAAGAGTCATAGATTCCCATAAGACATGAAACACTTGCATCGAAATGGACGCCTCGTTTGGAATTTTGTTTCTACTCTGGCTTATTCAGGAACGAAATTGGTTTCTTCATGAGGTCGGATCACATTACACTCGCACAATAAGCAAAATTTTAGCATCAGTAACATTGTTGCCAGATTGATATCATACAGGGTAGCCAGACGAACAACTGCCACTCATATTTTAGGTATGTTGTCTTTACCGTATTCCAGAATTTGTTAAAGTAAATGCAAGAGAATACTTCGCAATGCTGTCACGGAATACGCATAACATACTGTAATCTTTTGATCTGCAGAATTGTCCCGACATGGGATACTATTAAGCGCATTAATGTTGTTTGTAGACACACCTTTCACGTTCACAATATGGAATAATGGGAAAGAACATCCTACACTTGGTTTAATTTACCTCATTTTAGGTCTCTCCCCTCATCAAGTCTTACAAGTCACGATCCTTACTGTAGGTCACCCTCCCCTCTTCAAGTCCTACAAGTCACGATCCTTACTGTAGGTCACCCTCCACTTATCAAGTCCTACAAGTCACGATCCTTACTGCAGTTCACCCTCCCTTCATCAAGTCATACAAGTCACGATCCTTACTGTAGGTCACTCTCAAATCATCAAGTCCTACAAGTCACGATCCTTACTGCATGTCACCCTCCCTTCATCAAGTCCTACAAGTCACGATCTTTACTGTAGTTCACTCTCCCCTCATCAAGTCTTACACGTCACGATCTTTACTGCAGGTCACCCTCCCCTTAGCAAGTCCTACAAATCACGATCCTTACTGCAGGTCACCCTCCCCTCATCAAGTCCTACAAATCACGATCCTTACTGCTGGTCCCCCATCCTTCATCAAGTCCTACAAGTCACGATCATTATTGTAGGTCACCCTCCCCTCATCAAGTCGTACATGTCACGATCCTTACTGCAGGTCACTACTTTGATCCGCTGAACTCAGAACAAGTGCCTCGTTATATTTAATGGACCCGATCAAAGTGAGGCAAAACATGGCATTATCCTTCCTCTTTGAAGTAGTGTTGGGGTTATGAGGTAGCAATTTTTTTGGTTCACCCGATCACTATTTATTGTGAATGTTTTTTTAATATCCGAGTTGTATACTAATAATTCACTGATGGATGTATTGAAAAAGATTGGTTTATGTGTATTTACCAGAAGATTTGATGTCTAATCTCGTATTGATTGAACACAGCGTAAGATGAAGCGCATGAATTGTTTTGTTATTAACTCACTGATTTGTTCAGTATTTAAACCCAAGAGAATGTGGCGTAGAAACAAGTTTTACGACTCTGTCAGGTTGTTAATACACTTCATTTCACATACGGATCATCCGACCACCGTCGCTGTCATGATTTTCCAGAATGAAAAATTAATCAAGTGTTGCTCGTGACGTACAAGAGAAAAATATATACGAAAAAGATCAATGTTGGCAAAGTCTTCGAAAAATAATACTAACTCGAGCACAATCTGATTACTGTTATCAATGTTTCTACTGTGCGTGCAGTCACTTGTTAAATGTTTTCGCCTATTACATTCGATATTGCTCGACCGTCTAATCGAAACCCTTCTTCGAGAGTAATGAGTCATTAGAGCGATTGGAGCGCCGTATCATACTGTCACAGTACCTGTGATCGTATAACTTGACCTACACCTAAATCCATAAGCAGGCCTGGTAGAGTACGAGCAGGAATGAGGTCATGCAGTGATGTTCCAGTCTTCTTTCATTACGTATGCCTTTATTGTGCCGACCAGACCCACACTAACAAATACAGGTCAGTGAGGGCCGGAGTTTGCAAGGGGCCTGCAAACATGAGAACTCTTGGGTTCATCATTCACCGAGTGTTTTTCAAGTGAGTGAAGTTATGAGAAGTAATGGGGACTACCTTCACCTGGTGTTTGCCAGGGGTGTGCAAGCATGGGATGTCATGGGTACTTCCTTTACCTGGTGTTTGCCAGGGGTGTGCAAGCATGGGATGTCATGGGTACTTCCTTTACCTGGTGTTTGCCAGGGGTGTGCAAGCATGGGCTGTCATGGGTACTTCCTTTACCTGGTGTTTGCCAGGGGTGTGCAAGCATGGGATGTCATGGGTACTTCCTTTACCTGGTGTTTGCCAGGGGTGTGCAAGCATGGGATGTCATGGGTACTTCCTTTACCTGGTGTTTGCCAGGGGTGTGCAAGCATGGGATGTCATGGGTACTTCCTTTACCTGGTGTTTGCCAGGGGTGTGCAATCATGGGAAGTCACGGGACATCATTCGCCGGTGATTGCTTGGGGGTGCAGTTATAAGATGTCCTGAGTACATCCTTACCTGTGAGTCTGATAGGGAGTGTTAAGGTTTGAAACGTTTTGGGAATTTCCTTCCATGGGTGTTTAACAGGAGTGTGCATTATGAGACGTGTTGAGTAAATCCTTCACCTAGTGTTTACCAGGTAAGGGTGCAGTTACAATAATTCGTTGTTGTATTAGGTATGAGATGTCATGAGTTAAATCCTTCACCGGATGTTTGCCTGGGGTGTGCAGTTAAGAGATAACATATGTACATCGTTCACCGAGTGTTTACAAGGAGGGTGCAGTTAAGAGATGATCTGCATGCATCCATTACCTGGTGTTGGCCAGGGATTTGCAGCTATGGGAAGTCACGTGTACGTAATTCCCCGGGGGCTCGCTATGGAGTCGCAGTTATGAGATTATCTGAGTACATCCTTCATCGGGGTTTTGCCACATGTGCAGCTACAAGAAGTTCTGGGTACATCCTACCCCAGGTTGTGTGAGCGTCCGCACTATTGACCGCTCAAGGAAGCGCGGACGTCCCTGGAAATATGAATGGTTGGATGGCAGCAGCAGCACTTCTGCAGAGTGTTGCACTATAAATCAGCGTGGAGTGGCGCGATGGCGTGATTCGTCGGTTCCAGGAACCTTATGCCTCAAGTGGCTCATTCCGAGGGGCGCTGGATCCCCTATACCTCTAACGCAGGACGCAGTGCCACAGAGTACAGCATTCTGAGAGGGTGGTTGCGGAGAGATGACACTTTCTGTGATGCAAAATCTGTCATCAATGTGGAGGATCAGTACCAAGAAACTATAACATCAGCTAAAAAAGTAACGAGTTGTGCCTCTGGTTGGGTGAGTCATGCAAATTTCAGAAAATTCAGTAAGTGTAAATATTTCTTGCAGATATTTTACAGAAGTTCAGTATTCGGCCAATCCAATTTGAGCCTACTGGTTAAAAAACTCACGCGACTGGGCGAAAAGAAGATGAATGGAAATAGAATCAATAACAAGAGGTTTACACTTTAATAATTGGTAACATTAAAGTTACAACTAATGATCAGCCTATGTCTCAGGATTAGTTCATAAATCAGAGACAGAACAATGAAGAAATTTTTCAGCGTCCAAGAACAATAATGGACTTCAATGCTTTTTTATCGATGAAACAAAAAAAAGTCATTGCAGTAGGAACACCGGTTTGTTGCCCATTTTTAAAAGTATGAAAACACAGGACCACCCAACTTCCAACTTTTATCAATCCTGTCATCTCCTTGAAAATGAAGTTCACATGGGGGACAATCGACGAAATAAATTTTCCGTTGAAACAATGTTGTAAAATTATGTGAACTTGAACCACGATATAATGTTGATCAAGGATTTTTAATTTCAATATAAATGCATTGATCAAATTAAGGTCGTACCAATTAATTAGTGGATATTGTTCGAATATACGAAGATTTCACATGGTTGGAGTGCTGATAGCGGAAAGTTTCACCATGGTTGCAATGTTGTTAAAGGAAGACTTCACACGGTTGCAGTGCTGATAGCGGGAAGTTTCACCATGGTTGCAATGTTGTTAAAGGAAGACTTCACACGGTTGCAGTGCTGATAGCGGGAAGTTTCACCATGGTTGCAATGTTGTTAAAGGAAGACTTCACACGGTTGCAGTGCTGATAGCGGGAAGTTTCACCATGGTTGCAATGTTGTTAAAGGAAGACTTCACACGGTTGCAGTGCTGATAGCGGGAAGTTTCACCATGGTTGCAATGTTGTTAAAGGAAGACTTCACACGGTTGCAGTGCTGATAGTGCTGTGCGCAACCGTTCACCCCCAAAATTGAAATGGACACCTCAGTTTGAACCGTACTGTGAAGGTCAGATAGCAAATTTATCTTGTGCAGTGTTATAAGGATTGATGGACTAGTTTAGAAAAGCTCCTCATTAACAATACAACTTCAAAAGAATTACAGCAGTTAATTTTCCGCCATAGCAACCTGACAGGATTCTTTGTAGCGAAGCGACCCTGAAGTTTGGTGGCGGTATATGATGTACTGCTGTGCATATGGGCCTATCATTATTGACCATCGCTGGCATGGCCGTGATCTGCGTGAGTTTGTTGGTCGAGAGTCAGAGCAGGGCGAACAAACATCACCACGTGGAAAGGTTGTCATTGTAATAAAATCTGTTAACGAACTTTGAAACTGTTTAGCTTCTTCGTTCAAAAGAGGACACGAAAGGCCAGCGAAAAAGCTTCATCAAGGTGGATTGTTGGCAAGTAGCTGTTCAGAGAGTAGCGCTCAAGAAGGCACGTAAGGTCAGGAGTCCTTCACCTCGAGCCCTGCCATCAGGGGGGCATTAGAGCCGCTTACGCGCAGGGTTGACCATGGCAGAGGGATGGAGGCGGGGAAGGGGGCAGGCCAACGAGGGTGGGGGTGGGTATGGGGCATGTCATCGTGGGGGGAGGCTCAGTCAATACCAAATTGCACATCCATGGCATTTTACGATGGTGAGGAACACGCGTCTTGTTCCACGAACGACTGAAGTGAACAGTTCCGAAATGGGCGGCAGTTACCACAGTCAATAACGTCGACTTGAAACTCCAATCAGATAAATAAAGAACCCACGCTCTTGTGTTATAGGTACGTTATAAAATTTTGTTTATGAAGTAGATGTCAATGTATAAAATCCTTCAGGGGAGATAATCTTCATGATGACCTTCAACATCAGTGCACTCAGTCTATATTATTTGTATATAGTATTGTTAGATCTTTATATTTTGAGAGAGATGTTGTTACGGTGCTTGATGGCACCTGACATGAATTTCTTTTGCATGTAGTATCCGATACAATCTGATCTGTAGATGTATGTAAAGATAAATGCTAGTTTTGCATAACACCCTAAGAATGCGTCCCATGAAGTGTTGTGTTGTGTTATGATTGGTTAGAGAGGTATAAATTGTTCCCTTATTGGTAGTAATAGCCTGCATATTAGGTCCCATTAAGTATGTTGTGTTATGTTTGGTTAGAGAGGTATAAATTGTTCCCTTATTGGTATTAGCTCCCTGCATATTAAGTCCCATCAAGTATGTTGTGTTATGCTTGGTTAGAGAGGCATAAATTATTCCCTTATTGGTATTAGTTCCCTGCATATTAAGTCCCATCAAGTATGTTGTGTTATGCTTGGTTAGAGAGGCATAAATTGTCCCCTTATTGGTATTAGTTCTCTGCATATTAAGTCCCATCAAGTATGTTGTGTTATGCTTGGTTGGAGAGGCATAAATTGTTCTCTTATTGGTATTAGTTGCCTGCATATTAAGTCCCATCACGTATGTTGTGTTATGCTTGGTTAGGGAGGTATAAATTGTTCCCTTATTGGTATTAGTTCCCTGCATATTGAGTCCCATCAAGTATGTTGTGTTATGCTTGGTTAGGGAGGTATAAATTGTTCCCTTATTGGTATTAGTTGCCTGCATATTAGGTCCCATCAGGTATGTTGTGTTTTGCTTGGTTAGAGAGGTATAAATTGTTCCCTTATTGGTATTAGTTCCCTGCATATTAAGTCCCCTCAAGTATGTTGTGTTATGCTTGGTTAGAGAGGCATAAATTGTTCCCTTATTGGTATTAGTTCCCTGCATATTAAGTCCCATCAAGTATGTCGTGTTATGCTTGGTTAGAGAGGTATAAATTATTCCCTTATTGGTATTAGTTCCCTGCATATTAAGTCCCATCAAGTATGTTGTGTTATGCTTGGTTAGGGAGGTATAAATTATTCCCTTATTGGTATTAGTTCCCTGCATATTAAGTCCCCTCAAGTATGTTGTGTTATGCTTGGTTAGAGAGGTATAAATTGTTCCCTTATTGGTATTAGTTCCCTGCATATTAAGTCCCATCAAGTATGTTGTGTTATGCTTGGTTAGAGAGGTATAAATTATTCCCTTATTGGTATTAGTTCCCTGCATATTAAGTCCATCAAGTATGTTGTGGCATGATTGGTTTGCTAGGTAAAAAGGGTCACTTGTTTTATTTCCCTCTTCATATTACGTCCCACCAAGTTTGCTGTGGTGTGATTGGTTAGAGAGGTCTAATGGTACTTTATTTCGAATGCTGCCCAGTTCATAGTAATGAATCTCCATCAACGGGTATGAGCAGAACGTCTGAATTCTGGCCTGGGTTGAATAAAAAAGTTGTAAGTGTTCAGTTAAATTGCAGCCGTGGAAAATATGATAAAATTGTTTATAATTGTATCAAGCATCTGTAGTATTATCTGTAAGGTATCTATTACAATTTCGCAATAATCTCTCGTTCTCATTCAAGTTTGAAAAATTGCTCATATATGAAATATTGCTTATAGAACGTCCTAATTTGAAATAATATCGGATGTAATTGGGCATCGACTAATAACAATCTTTTCTCATTCTCTCTTAGTAGTAAAATTCAAGTTTGTATTTCCAAAAAGAGGTCGTTTAACTGTATTTAATTTTTACTTTTGATTTGATTGTTATTCCGACTTTCATTTTCTAATCATAAAACACTGAAATAATGATGCCTTGAAAACATCGAGAGAATTTTCATCGAGAAAACATCGAGGTAAGTTGTTAACAATGGTAGTCGTATTGAACATGCCTGCAGATATATGTGTATTTCATCCGGTTGTCCATGTCTTTCGTTGCCTACCGAAGCCCAATGTATTGCTAAACAAACAGCCCATAACCGTTGAAACATCGGTTGGCGCTTTTAACCAGTTTAACCAGGATTCAAATTCATCAATACGCCCTTCCTGAGAAGCGATCATTACAAAAATAGGAAACGATATCGTCACGTTTATATACTACTAAGAATTAATTCGGATAAAAGAATCTGCCCTAACATTAATGGAATAAAAACCAATCGTCCCAGTATCTACCCGTGTTCTGCGCTTTTACGGGCTTGTTGTAGGTCTCTAATGGTGTTTTTTTTATTGGTGTGCTTGCACTCAAAGGCCTCGAAAATATATTCAAATGGACTGTCGAATAGTGAATTCAACAGCAATGCTGTCACCAAATGGCATCTGTACGTCCGGCTTCATATAATCGCCATGTAGCCCAACAGGTACTTTGCAGAGACGCATAAGCTTGTGAGTCCTTTTCACATGACCTCGTCTACTCCTCAATAATCATCGGAATGTCATTTACATTATAAATAGAATAATCCTATTTCATTTTTCGTTCGTCTGGTCATGCGTCAGTCAAACGAGGCTCGCACTTTGACGCTCCCATTTCTGAGGTTGGCTCGGATTCAATTCAACTTCCCTTTTAGTTAAAAGCGTTGTTTTCACGCGCTGCGTGGATTGATTAAATGCAACATTAACGAATCAGTTTGATAAGTGAAATGGACAGCAATTCAAGTTGATGTTCATATAATAGGGATTCTAGATTCAGCATTGGTCAAGAAATTCTGAAACATCTCCAATAATCTAATCACTGAATCGGTTCTTATTCTAAAAAGAACAATGCAGGTGTTCTTTTTATAGCAGTGCTACACACTGGCCTCCATCGCTAGATACTAATACTCTCAACGCTACCGCAAGTGCCATATAGCGTGACGAAGTGCCAGTGATGGGACTATAGTTCAAACTTTACGGACTGATAAGAAGACGCATCATTGACCCAAGCAAATGGTAACGAAGGTTACATCGAGGCATCTGCCGCAGTCCGGGAAGGATCCCGAGAGAACTAAGGTGTGTGGTCAACGCCTGCACCCGCTCGTGTCCGAATTTGTGATCGGCAAAATGACTTCGAACCGTGGGATAATGAACGGCACCAATGTTGGGTTTAGATGTTACTTCACTCGCAATCTTTAATCTCGATACCGAATAACACGCTTTTGTCATCAAGCAATTTGGTTTATATAAGTTTCACTGCAATTGAATTCCATCGCATCACTTTTTTGTTACTCCAATAGTCTTTTGTCGTTGTTCCAGAAACTGGTGCTCATTTAACGCCATCCCCAAGCTTCACTCCAAGATTCTTCGAAGCTGGCAACGAAACTGACAAACAAAAGGAGTTGCTCACGAGGGGCCCTTCGTGGGCCTTAAATAACAAAACTAAGGAGTAACATCCATTCATCATGGAGCGAAATTTAGGTGAGTACGAACTGTGAGCTACGATCCAATTTCTAAACCAGCTGTGCATGCATTCTGTATTATAGGTTTCCTAACTGAACCTAATTGGGTGGCCTTATAAGCAATTTCGACTCGGAGTGTTGGTGTGCCGTTATTTAATATCGACTTTGATTTTACTTCTATTGGTTATATCTTCAATACTTTGCTCATTAATCAGAGACTAATTTTTATGCAATTTATCTGTATAATGCGCTTGAGATTTCAACCAATTTCAAAATATCTGATAATTGCCATGGTACGACTTCTGTGACCGATGTTCCATCGCAAAAAAATCAGAGCTTTGTCTCAGAATGCCATTTGAGATTTGCGATGCCACCAAACCAATATGAACCTCTGAAATATTTGATGTACTCTGTTTCATGCACGCTTTTGCTGCTCAAGGGTACTATAATATTTTATGTATATATACA
>SDVV010029660.1:0-11779 GCA_016164225.1 Gammarus roeselii | reverse complement strand
TCCCTTCATCCAGGATAAATGTAGCTCCCTTCATCCAGGATTTATGTAGCTCCCTTCATCCAGGATTTATGTAGCTCCCTTCATCCAGGATAAATGTAACTCCCTTCATCCAGGATTAATGTAGCTCCCTTCATCCAGGATTAATGGAACTCCCTTCATCCAGGATTAATGTAGCTCCCTTCATCCAGGATTAATAGAACTCCCTTCATCCAGGATAAATGTAGCTCCCTTCATCCAGGATTTATGTAGCTCCCTTCATCCAGGATTTATGAAGCTCCTTTCATCCAGGATTAATGTAACACCCTTCATCCAAGATTAATGGAACTCCCTTCATCCAGGATTAATGGAACTCCCTTCATCCAGGATTAATGGAACTCCCTTCATCCAGGATTTATGTAGCTCCCTTCATGCAGGATTAATGTAGCTCTCTTCATCCAGGAATAATGTAGCTCTCTTCATCCAGGATCAATGTAGCTCTCTTCATCCAGGATTAATGTAGCTCCCTTCATCCAGGATTAATGTAGCTCCCTGCATCCAGGATTTATGTAGCTCTCTTCATCCAGGATTAATGTAGCTCACTTCATCCAAGATTTATGTAGCTCACTTCATCCAGGATTTATGTAGCTCCCTTCATCCAGGATTAATGTAGCTCTCTTCATCCAGGAATAATGTAGCTCTCTTCATCCAGGATCAATGTAGCTCTCTTCATCCAGGATTAATGTAGCTCCCTTCATCCAGGATTAATGTAGCTCCCTGCATCCAGGATTTATGTAGCTCTCTTCATCCAGGATTAATGTAGCTCCCTTCATCCAGGATTAATGTAGCTCCCTTCAACCAGGATTAATGTAGCTCCCTTCATCCAGGATTAATGTAGCTCTCTTCATCCAGGATTAATGTAGCTCCCTTCATCCAGGATTAATGTAGCTCTCTGCATCCAGGATTTATGTAGCTCTCTTCATCCAGGATTAATGAAGCTCCCTTCATCCAGGATTAATGTAGCTCCCTTCAACCAGGATTAATGTAGCTCCCTTCATCCAGGATTGATGAGATCCCTTCATCCAGGATTAATGTAGCTCACTTCATCCAGGATTGATGTAGCTCCATTCATCCAGGAAAAATGTAGCTCCCTTTATCCAGGATTTATGTAGCTCCCTCTATCCAGGATTAATGTAGCTCCCTCCATACAGGATCAATGTAGCTCCCTTCATCCAGGAATAATGTAACTCTCTTCACCCTGGATTAATGTAACTCCCTTCATCCAGGATTAACGTAGCTCCCTTCATCCAGGATTAATGTAACTCCCTTCATCCAGGATTAATGTAGCTCCCTTCATCCAGGATAAATGTAGCTCCCTTCGTCCAGGATAAATGTAGCTCCCTTCATTTAGGATCAATGGAGCTAACTTCATCCAGGATTAATGGATTTTGATCTTGATTTGATCCTAAGTTCCACCAGAGCCACAACGCGAGTCATAATAGGCTCCCCCGTAGGGCTCGATGATCATGAATTCCAGTAGGCTCGCACGCCTCAGTGTGCGAGAAAAAAATGACAAGGCTTTTAAAGTTAGCAAAATTTAAAAAAATCAGACGAAACGAACCTCAGCTTCCAATCATTTAGAACTTCAGGAGTAATATGTACGCACGCTAGTGCGCACAGGTATCATCGTTGGGACTGGCACAAGGTTTACGGTAAACGGACAAAGTCAGCTCCGACAACAACGCAACACAATGTTTACAGCTACGCGGTCTAGTTAAGTAAAGGTACAATTTTGATATTCATGCAAGATAAAGACTCAGACGAAACGAATCCCCGCCTTCAACCACTCAGAACTCCAAGAGTAATAAGCACGCGCGCCAGTGCGCACAGATAGTATCGTCAAAATTGGTACAAGGTCTACGGCTTCACGG
Organism: Gammarus roeselii; assembly: GCA_016164225.1. Classification (NCBI taxonomy): domain Eukaryota; kingdom Metazoa; phylum Arthropoda; class Malacostraca; order Amphipoda; family Gammaridae; genus Gammarus; species Gammarus roeselii. The sequence goes on along the minus strand of SDVV010029660.1, from coordinate 9,872 downwards.
ATTAGATCAACTCCAACCATAACGCGTCACAGGGTTCACATCTACGCAGTCCAGGTCAACCCCAGGAACTACATATGGCCCGTGCACGCGCGAACGAGCACAGACTGAAGAAAAAACACTTATTCACAGAATCACAGACAAAAACTCCCTCACAAATTCACTAGCATTATATATTATACATGACAAAATCGTGGATCGTGGAGAAAGTAAGGGCAAGTTCGTCACGGGCAGAAAAACTGTGCGGATTATTGATTTCGCACTCATTGTTTTAATGGATGGGGTGGGGGGGTCAAAGGTCCCTTGAGTCCCATAAGAGCCCGACGAATCCCGGAGGGTAACCCAAGTCCCCCGGGTCTTCCCGAGCTCCCCGAGTCCCCCGAGACCCCTCATCTCAGTTTGTCTCGAATCATTTCGGCCAGTCTCGACTCGTCGCGACCAACTCGACTCGCCTCAACATGTTTCCACTGATCTCGACGCACCTCGACCAGCCTCTACGCGGCTCTCCCCCTCTGCGCTAGTTATCATGTGGACTATAAAAACAAAAAATTTCACTCTAGCATTTTAGGGGGGGATTGGGGTGGCTGAGGTACCTCGGGTCCCAAAAGAGCCCGATGAATCCCGAAGGTTAACCCAAATCCCCCGGGTCCCCTAAGCTTCCCGGGTCCCTCGTCTCCGCTCATCTCGGCTTGTCTCGAATCATTTCGGCCGGTTTCGGCTTGTCGCGACCAACTCCACTCGCCTAAACATGTTTTGACTGATCTCGACGCACCTCGACCGGCCTCGACGCGACCCTCGCCCTCTGCGCCAGTAATCCGCGGCCTCGTGGTTAATTGTTCTACTCAAGCATTTCACATACATACATTTTTCTGTGTATTGGTTTTACAGAGTGGGGAGAAGGAAGCAGTTGTCCCAAGGAGCAGAGGGGCCTCAAGCAGGTCCAAAAGTTTTTCAAGGGGGTCCCAAAGGGTCTCAGGAGCGTCCCAAAGGGCCCCTTAAGGGTCCAAGTGGGTCCCTCCAAATCTTCCTGGTCTTCCAAATCCCCCGGGTTCCCGAAACCCTGGGTCCTCAGGGACCCACGAGTGCCCTCCTTCCCTGGGTCACCTTATTTCAACCAGCCTCGATATATCTAAGAATAACCAATGCAAAATATATCATCATGAAGAAAGGGCAGAGAAAATTAAGAGCCCATGAAAGAAGAAATACTAAAATACTAAAATACTAAAATAAAGGGTTAATGATCTGCAAAATGAATAATCATCCATCCACCCAAAGGATTAATGGAGTTCCCTTCATCCAGGATTAAAGGAGCGCTCTTCATCCAGGATTAAAGGAGCTCTCTTCATCCAGGATTAATGGAACTTCCTTCATCCAGAATTATTGTAGCTCCCTTCATCCAGGATTAATGTAACTCCCTTCATCCAGGATTAATGAAGTTTCCTTCATCCAGGATTAAAGGAGCTCTCTTCACCCATCTTAGAACTCCAGTTCGCAATTTTTTTCACTCTACTCAAAATCGCTAAAACTAGTCCACGTGAAAGCAATGAAGGCAAATCGGCTTGAAAGATTATCGCTCAAAATTAGTTCTGCCCATCAGAAGCAACGTTTTGAAGAAGTCTTTTATGCCAGACTTCATACTCACTTTGCATCTAATTCCCTACTAAGCCAAACTCTACATGGCTTCCAGGCTATACGGGATACAGAGCATGCTTTAACAAAATTCATTCAAGAGGTTATTGATGGATTCGATAGGGCATTGTAAAAAATACGGTATTTTAACGGAAGTTCATTGGCCGGACACGTTAAATTGATCTGTTGAATTCAACGAACAAAGTTGCCTTGTCCTCTTCAATAACGAATAATGAATCTATTCCCGTTCAACTTGAACAACTCGTCTCGGCATATTCGCTGTCCAAACAACTGAATTTTTCTATTGAAGTTGACATATATTTATACGCATTCTGTAGGTACACCATTGACTGTCCGTCATTATAACCGACGCCTGGGTAAAACTTTCCGCCACAAAACTGCCTTGTCCCTACCGAAGTTCGAACTCGCGACACAAAGTTGTTGCAGCTCCCCGACAAACTAGCCTTCAGAATCCCCTGGAGGGGACAAGGTTTCGTCGATTTTATCGCTTGCATTGAAAAATGTACTTGTTAAATCGAAGTTTTGAATTAAATCCTTGAAAGCATGACTATTTTGGTGGCATAAGCCCTCGCATGAGCCCGACTCATGGCCTTCAGTGTTGGGGTTTTGCGGCGTCTTAACACCAATAATATTTCAGACGCGAAGAAACCTTCGCTAACTTCAAATAGATTGACAGAGAAAATAAATGGACAGGTGGGATTTGACGGGGATGTCCTCCTTTAAATTTGCCAGTTAATTCACTGCGACTATTACCCATCAGAACTTAGATGATCAGTTCAAGACAACAGTCATCGCAAAGCTTACTGAATTTACCCTATGGAGGGCTGCTTATGTAGCTTCTTTTGGCCAGTCGTTAGCCCCGTTCTTCCCCGACATATTACAGGGATGGCGCAATAAACATCCACCCAGTCCGGAAGGTATTCTTTCTTCCTGCACCTCCCGACGATCTTGTAACTCAGGTTATCGCTACCATCGAACATGTCATGAAAACAAAGAAGCATTTTCCATGTAGTTCTAGAGCTGGCCCAGAAAGTCTCAGACCCGGTCCTCTAGAGTCACTCATAAGAAATATGCCGGTGGTGACTGAGTCCGTCTCGCTTCAACAATAATCGAATTTTTAAACCTGGCTCGCTTGGGCGATAACCCACATTTGGCCAGAAAAGTGTCTTACGGGGCCTCACATAGCGCCTTTACGAAAAAATATGGCGGCATTCGCCTTGTTGCTTTTGGCAACACCCGGTAGCAATTGGCAACCAAAGTAGGCTGTGCGCTATTGACTGCAAGGCAACCTCATACGCCACGCGTCACTCCATCGCCAACGCCCCAACTGATCACGTTGTTCTTAAATTAGACACACGAACGCGTTTAACTGTGTTCGGTACGATGTTTTTCTGCTATAGGATTCGATGTTTTCATAGAGTCCTTTGGCAACATTACTCTAAATATTGATTGATGCTTTTTAGGATGTAATAATCTCCTCTGCCACTGATATCCAACAGAATACCCCACGGGGCCCGCCCTCTTTTCTTTCGCTGTCGACTGGTTTGAGGAAAGTTATCTCAGGGTTGAACCTTTTGTAGGTGGATGACTTCACGTACCGGGAAGAGCCGGAAACAACTTTAATTGACTTGCGCTGCCTGAGCGGAAAGTTTAACCAAATTGACTAGTACATTACAAGGCAAAAACGTGAGTGAATGCACTTCAACAATACGGACATTAAGTTCGGGGCAGTCACAGATACTCTTAATTTTGCGAAATTCGTCAAATTAGCTCGAGACACTGTCACAACAATTACTAATATTTCATCATCAGCTTTTTTTCTTGAAGCAAGCTACTCTCCCGGTCAGTTCTTGAGGTATGTGCTTTTGGAAAGACCAGAATATTGCCTGGCCCAGCTTCATCGAATAGTTGAACCTTGATTGAACCATTCCGTCAAACTTTGACGTTTTCGAGCAGACTAACGAACTCCACCAAGCATTTTTATCATGGAAAGCTTAGCATTGGGAGGAAGCGATCGAACGAGAAGTAGACTGTGCGCTATCCTAAAGTCTTGGGACACGAATGAAGTACAGGTAACTTTGGAGGGTCTGATCTGCGATGCACACGATCCTAAAATTATCGTTTGCGTCCCTGTTTCTTCCCGTCACTTTAGTGGTTCTCGGCTAAATGTTCCTGCCCCCTCGCAACGTTCTTTATTGGACCTTGACTCGGTACGAATTGTTCATGCACCCAGGGGTTCATGCACCAGTGTTATCCGCAGCTCTGTCGCTGTGGGTAACACATGTGTGAATTAGTCACTTATGTGCTGCCGTTCAATTACAGCACTTGATGACATACTGAACGAGAACTACGTAAAGTTGGCCGTGGTTCGAAATGGGATTCCAGTATCGATCGTGGTGACGGTAAGCGTCCAGAAGGCGTTAGTCTTCCTTTTCTCTACAAGAAGGAAAACACTTTGTCGGGATTGGATCTTCATAAAGGCTTTGTAGAGGGTCAACGCTTCGAATGTTCAATTGGTGTATAAGCCTATCAGCACTGGGATTATTTAGATCGGATCTGTTGTTAAAGTTGAAGGAATGGGCCGTAATTCTAGCAGGAGGCTTGAGGTGGCATTAGGTATGGCTTGATGCCTTAACCCTACGAAAATATTGCAGTGACTATGTATGACCCAAAGAACACCATCACATTAGTGAAATTGGCGGGAAGTAGCATCAATGTTTGGGAATGTTTTTATCTAAAGAAGCAGTAGTTTAGAGGCAATGATCCAAAACATATTGTCAAAATTAGCCACGAATGGTTCTCACCAAATAATACGTAGGGATTGCATTGGCCAAGTCATTCTCAGGATTTGAATTCACTCGAAAATTTGTGAACGACACCGAAAATAGAAGTTGATTAAGAGATTTTTGATACCATAACGATTCGAAGATGGTATGTAGAGAGAGGGCAAAAGCATCTACAGAAAGTTGTAGCACAAGTCAAAAGTTATTTCGAATCACAGTAAAAAAGTTATTGCCAGCAGAGACCACGCAACAAAGTTTTACTAAGACATATTAAACCAAATAAAAATAGTATAAAAACTTTTGCCAATAGCATTTTCTTTAATTTAATTGTTAACAAAAATCAATTGTGTTCTCATTTTTAATCTGAATTTGTTCACGTCATGTCAATATAAATTTGTGAGTAAGTTTCAATGAATCAGGACAGTAAAAGTTAATTAAATTTACACTTTGACTGCGTTAGAAGACTTATATTCTCCCACTGTATGAAAAACAAAATTTTCGTCTCTCTTACCTTAAAAGAGACCGACACAGGGTAGCTCAGATATTCCAAGAGTACGTAGTAGCACTGAATGAAACACAACACGAGGCAGATCAAGAAGAGCAGCAACCACAGTAGTCTGCGGCAAAGGTGACGCGCCCTGGTGGAGAAATGTGTACATTATTGTACATTTTTCCCAACCAGACTATTAGGCCTCCATTTTCAATCCTTTGCGTTCACAAAAATTAAAAACATTTAATACATGTCACATATAAAAACATTTGAGTGTCAATAACGGAAGAACGATAGTACGAACGATAAACATTTTTGAATCGGTTTAAATATAAATATTTTGAGAGGTCAAGAATCCACAGTTACGTTTTATTATACGTGACCCATGAAAAATAATAATAAAAAATCTGTCAGATGTGAATAATCCAATTCTAATTCTAAAATATTAGTAAATGCTTTCATTAAAAAAGCTTTCACCGACAGAGACGTGATAAGAAAGATCTATGTTCTGTAAAATTTGAATAAATTGGAAAAATATTCAAAGTATCAAATGAATTCTAAATACTTAACAAAATCATCTTCAAATCCTCATTGTAAATCTTTCAGAGTTAGCTGCTCTGTGCCTACTGAAATTAGTAGTTTCCCTAAATACGAGTCTATCATGGATCATAAAATAGCAATTGCTTGAGATATGACATGATGCATTTGCTTCTGAGTATGCAATCGTACTATGTCAAATCTAACGCATATATTATTGCAGACTCATGATAGGGTTGTATTTAGGAAAACAACTATGTTCAGTTGACAAGTAGCAGCCAGAGCTGGTCGTAGATAAAATTAGATTAAGGGGTTCAGTACACCGGAGCTTCCGACGCGAGTCTCTGCCAGCTACCCATTAGGGCGGTCGCCAAACAGGCTGTAATAACTTATTGATCGGATGGTGAGGTTGGTGAACGTGTTCTTCGCGTCGGGTGTGGCCGATTTATTGGACGGTGAGGAAGGTGAATGTGTTTTTCGTGTCGGGTGTGGCCGATTTATTGGACGTTGAGGTTGGTGAACGTGATCTTTGTGTTGGGTGTGGCCGATTGATTGGACGGTGAGGTTGGTGAACGGGTTCTTCGTGTCGGGTGTGGCCGATTGATTAGACGGTGATGGTGAACGTGTTCTACGTGTCGGGTGTGGCCAACAAATTGGCGAAATGCGTGAATGGTTCCGCTGAAGTAGGATTAAGAATATAAGTAGGACTGTAGTGATTTGGAAGAACTGATGTGTGTGGTGGTTGAGTTGTACAAGAGAGCAATCATTAAAAGCGTTATAGATAGAACGAATGTAGCAATCAGCGAGGAGCAGTGCGGCTTTAAGAGCGGTAGAGATTATGTTTGTGTATATGACACATTTGCGGTGGATCAGATTTGCGAGAAGTACCTAGCAATCAGGTGACGGACGTGTACTGGGACTCCATAGATCTGAATAAGACATACGATCGAGTCGACAGTGAGGCAATGTGGAAGGTGCTTCGGTATGGAGTACACGACAAATTTCTGGTATCAGTACAGAGTTGGTGTCCTATATTGACGGCAGAGCGTATGTCAGGGAAGTGCGAGGCGAGTGATTGATTTACGGTGGGAGTGGGACTAAAACAGGGGTGCGTTATGTGACTTACATCCCCGAGTTTGTTTAATGGCTACATTTATGAACTGGTCGGGGAGGTCCACGCGTGAGTATTGGGTCACGGGCTGGATTCGTTGAGAGCGAACGAGCGGAGCTGTTATACGTAACTAGTGTCGATTGTAAGACACTAAATTATACGGCACTATTGGCAGTCAGAGAAGTTGCTTAGGCTGGTGTTTAAATTTAATTGAGTGGTTGCAAAGAGGAAGCTATTATATAATGAAGAAAAGTGCTGTGATTTATTATGATTGTCAATGCGAGTGGTATCACTGAGTTTATTATACACTTCTATAGAACAAAATTGGAGGCACTGCGACTGCTATTAAGAGTTTCAATAGCGGCCTACTTCTTACGTCTTGGGGTGTATGGATGATTATTCATTTTATAGATCATTAACACTTCATTTTAGTATTTAAGTTTTTCTCCTTTCATAAGCTCTATTATTTAACTGTGCCCTTTTTTCATGATGAAAGATTTTGAATTGGTCATTTGATCACGTTTGGTTAGACGCCCTCGTGGGCCCTTGGTGGACTATGCGGAGTGTTAGTTAATATAGGACGACCTACGGTGGAAGGATTTGCACCCTCCCGGGCGCCTAGTAATATCCGAGCACAGCTAAGCGTTTCGGTCGCTCTAAGTGGTGAAATAATGTTGTTCTTAGAGTGCGAATGTTTTATATGGCATTGTGCGTGGAGGGGACGAAGCGAGCTAAGGCAGGTCGAGGCGAGTGGGACGAGTCGACGGGGGAAGAGACGAGTTGACAGGGAAGGCGATGAGTCGAGACGAACCGAGGCTGGTTGAGACTAGGTGACCCGGGAAATGGGGGGTACTCGTGGGGCCCGCGGGGCTCGAGTGACTAGGGGGATTCAGGAACCCGAGGGACTTGGAAGACCAGGTAGATTTTGAAGACCCACTTGGACCCTTTTGGGGCCCTTTGGGACAACCTTGAGACCCTGTGGGACCCCTTGAGAAACATTGGGACCCTCTTGAGGCCCCTTTGAACCATGGGACCTCTGCTTCCTCCTCCCCACATTGTAAAACCGATAAACAGAAAAGTTTATATGTATGAAATGCTCGAGTAGAAAAATTCGTTATTATAGTCCACAGGATTACTGGTGCAGGAGAGGAGAGCCGCGTCGAGGCTGGTCGAAGTGCGTCGAGATTAGTCGAAACCTGTTGAGGCGAGTCGAGTTGGGGGGGAAGGAGTTGAGACTGGCCAAAAAGAGTCGAGGCAAGCCGAGATGAGTTGAGACGAGGGGTCTCGAGGGACTCTTGGGAACTCGGGGACCCAGGGGACTTCGGTTACCCTCCGGGACTCATCGGGCTTGTTTGAGACTCTCACTCACACTATAAAATGCTTGAGTAGAAATATTAGTTATTACAGTCCACAGGATTACTGGCGCAGAGGGGGAGAGGCGCGTCGAAATGAATCGAAACAAGCCGAGGTGAGCTGATGTGAGGGAAAAACAAAGAACTCTGAGAGCTCGGGAAACCCGAGGGGGACCTTTGTCTCCCCCCCCCCCTCCCTGCTCCCACCCTATCCCCTTAAACAATATGTGTGATGTTAATAATCTGTCCTCTTTAGTCGTCTGGAATAATGCAAGTGTATTTGTGCGAGAGTTTTTATTTGTGATTTTGTGAATAAGTTTTTTTTTCAGACTGTGCTTGCTGGCGCGTGCACGGACCATATGTAATTTTTGCAACTGACATGACACGCGTAGCTGGAAAACTTGTAAATCTCGAGGGCGTACCGTACTTGATATAGACCGCGTAGCTATGAAACCTGTGGTGCGCTGCTGTTGGAGTTGATCTGATCCGAGTAGCCGTAGACCTTGTACCAATCTCAACAATACTATCTAAGCGCACAGGCTTGCATACATTTTACTCATGAAATTCGAAATGATTGGAGGCGGGGATTCAATTCGTCTAAGTCTTTATCGTGTGCGCACTAGCGTGCGTCTGGCACGGATGATTTTTTTTTAATTGTTCTGATTTCAACAACGCTGGTTCTTTTCGCACACAGAGGTGTGCGAACCTGCTGGAACCCGTGTTCATCGAGCACTTCGGAGGAGCCAGTTTTGACTCGCGTTGAGACTCCGGTGGAATCAGATACTTCTTACGTACGAACCTGCCTATTTTAAAATAACCTAAAATACCTATAGGAAAGACAACATAAGACAACTACGTAGACACAATCTGAAACAATACCGAGACAAGTCGATACCCGACAATAGTTGACAGGAGACATGAGTTGCCGCTGGTAATAGTAGCAATACTACACACAAGTGGCGCGCTGGTAATTGTAGCAATATTACACACAAGTGGCGCGCTGGTAATTGTAGCAATATAACACACAAGTGGCGCGCTGGTAATTGTAACAATATAACACACAAGTGGCGCGCTGGTGATTGTAGCAATATAACACACAAGTGGCGCGCTGGTAATTGTAGCAATATAACACACAAGTGGCGCGCTGGTAATTGTAGCAATATAACACACAAGTGGTGCGCTGGTAATTGTAGCAATATAACACACAAGTGGCGCGCTGGTAATTGTAACAATGTAACACACAAGTGGTGCGCTGGTTATTGTAATAATATAACACACAAGTGGTGCGCTGGTTATTGTAATAATATAACACACAAGTGGTTGCGCTGGTAATTGAAACACAATAACACACAAGTGGTGCGCTGGTAATTGTAACAATGTAACGCACAAGTGGTGCGCTGTTAATTTTTCTTCGAATAAAATTACAAAATCGGACAAGGTTGTTAAAGCTATATCAGAGGGTTGTAGATGGTAAACAGAGGGTAGCGAATGGCAAGTTGCTTACGCCACTGCACCCTCATTGCGTTGCTGTCGCCACTGCACCCTCATTGCGTTGCTGTCGCCACTGCACCCTCATTGCGTTGCTGTTGCCACTGCACCCTCATTGCATTGCTGTCGCCACTGCACCCTCATTGCGTTGCTGTCGCCACTGCACCCTCATTGCGTTGTTGTCGCCACTGCACCCTCATTGCGTTGCTGTCGCCACTGCACCCTCATTGCGTTGCTGTCACCACTGCATCCTCATTGTGTTGCTGTCGCCACTGCACCCTCATTGCATTGCTGTCGCCACTTCACTTCATTGCGTTGCTGTCGCCACTTCACTACATTGCGTTACTGTCGCCACTTCACTCCATTGCGTTGCTGTCGCCACTTCACTCCATTGCGTTGCTCTCACCACCAAGACCTCACATACGACTATAAATGCGTTATGATATAACAATTGAAATTCATAT
>SDVV010029659.1:0-11779 GCA_016164225.1 Gammarus roeselii | reverse complement strand
CGACTTTTTATCCATTGTTTCTAGTCACTCCGTTTGTATCTAGAGTGAAAAGGCTCGCTCGGTCGACGTTTTCCTTACCCTTCATAATCTTTCACACTTCTATCATGTCGCCTCTGACTCGACGTTTCTCTAGCGAATAAAGATTGAGTTCACAAAACCTGTCTTCGTACGATTTATTCCGCAGCGAGGGGATGAGTTTGGTAGCTCTACGTTGAACCTTCATAAGTTTAATAACGTCTTTTCTAAGGAATGGAGACCAGAATTGAACGGCATACTCGAGATGCGGTCTAACAAATGCATTAAATAACTTGAGCATACTGTGCTGGTTTTTGTAAGAGATAGTGTGGGATAACATACCTAGCATTTTGTTGATTTCTTGGCAGCATCGTTACATTGCTTGCTGCTTTTTAAGTCATTACTAATGATGACACCTAAATCTCTCTCTTCGGTGACGGGAATGAGTTTCATTCCAGACTTTGAATATTCGTGTTTGGGGTTATGAAGACCTATGTGCATAACTTTGCATTTGTCGACATTAAATTTCATTTGCCACTCTTCTGACCACTCAACAATTTTGCTCAAGTCTAGTTGGATCTGCTGACACTCTAGTTCAGTTTGCACTTTTCCCCCGATCTTAGTATCTTCTGCAAACTTGCTAATGTTTGAGAGTACGTTGCTATCGAGATCGTTAATGAATATTATAAAGAGAACTGTCCCTAACACGGATCCTTGAGGCACGCCACTCGTAACGTTAGCCCAGGGGGAGGAAGCTCTGTTAAGTACAACTCGCTGCCGTCTGTCCGTAGCCAGCATTTTATCCAGCTGTTAAGCTCGCCTCGAACACCGATGCTGTGCAATATACTAATTAGGCGCTTGTGTAGGACTTTGTCATAGGCCTTTTGAAAGTCAAGTTAAATGATATCAGTTGGAGATTTTGTGTCGTGGATTTCGATTATATTTCTGAACTAAAACCATGCTGGGAGTCACCAATCAATTTGTTTGATTCTAAGAATTCTGTAATTTTATCCGTTATTGAACTTTCCATCAACTTGCCAATGACTGAGGTGAGACTAATTGGACGGTAGTTGCCGTGACACTTTTTATCCCATTTTTTAAAAATTGGGGTAACATTGACCTCTTTCCATTTAGAAGGGCAGGTGATATTTGTGAGAGATTGGGTGCAAATGTTTGATAAATGTTCGGCGATTTCGTTTCTAGTCTTTTCTAGAATTCTAGGATGAATTTGGTCTGAACCTGGAGATTTGGTGACTTTAAATTTATCTATATATTTAGTGACTTCGGCGGGGGAAAAGTTCACTGTGGTGAGGGCTTTAATTTGTTTCGCCACTACGATATCCTCAGGATTAGGAATATCCTGATTCTCTAACGTAAATACAGAGCAAAAGTATTCGTTAAGTAGAACACTCATTTTGGTGTCGTCCGTTTCTAGCTCACCAACATCGTTCTCAAGAGGACCTATTACAGATTTTACATTTTTTTTGCTCGAAATATAACTAAAAAATTGTTTCGGATTAGTTTTGGCATTGGCAGCAATTTAATTTTTATAATCTTTCTTCTTACGTTTCAGGACCCTCTTCAGGTCTCATCTGCTAATTTTGTATTCATTTTTTATTACGTTGTCATGTGGATGTTTCTGCTTAGCCGAGTGCTTTGCTTTCTTTTGTGAATGAAGGCGCTGCAATTCTCCTTTCCAGTGCTTGGGCTGATAGGCTGTTGTTCGCCTGTTTTTGCGCGGGATATGCTCATGTTCGATATTTTTAAGCGCAGTCAAGAAATAGTCAAGCGATTGATTGACATCTTGTCCGAGGGTTATATTTGCTGACGTTATTGACTCTCTTAAGCCATCAAAATTAGCTAATCTGAAGTTAGGGACTTTTTCGCAGTTTGTTGTTGTTTTCAACTCGAGCTCTATCAAAAAAAGGATACAGTTGTGGTCACTAGTTACGAGTGGTTCGCCTACTTCGACGTTCGTGACATGAGAGTCGCTTGCACTAAATAGCAGATCAAGAATGTTGCTACCTCTTGTAGGTGTCTTCACTATTTGGGTCATGAACTTATCGTCTGCAAATTCAATCAGACGTTGGCTGGTGGCAGTACATTCGTCTGATTCCCAATCAATGTCGGGGATATTGAAGTCGCCAAGCACAATACTGTGTTGTGTTGTGACAACATCGACGAGGGTGTTGTAAAGATCGATATCATCTCCAACCTTGCTTTTTGGGGGGCGATAGACGAGAGTGATTTGACATTTTATATGTTTGCCGACTACTTTGATTGATACTATGTCGTGCCTGTTGTTTGGAATGGTGACTTCTAATATTTGCAGAGTGTTTTTTACGAGAAACAGCACTCCTCCGCCCTCTCGGCCTTGTCTATCTTTGTGAAATACTGAGTAACCGGGAAGAGTAAATTCGCCTAAATAATGCCTGGTCCTCGATTTCATCCACGATTCAGTGATAGCTATTATGTCGATAAATCAATCAACGCAAGGATACCTAATTCTTCGATTTTTATCTGAGACTTCTACCGTTCACGTAGTAACATTTGAGAGTACCATTAGTCACATTGACTTGATTTGCTTGACTTATTTTGCTTCTACTCTGAGGTCTTGTGTCGGAGCCAAGACTTTCGCTTTCGTTTACACGGGTTATACTAGCGGTGCTGCGACTACTGCCTCTAACTCGGACTGGATTGATGACAGGAACTTTTTTGCTAGGATATGTGGTGGTGTTTTGATGGGCACTTGTATTTGTTGTGTATCTCGTGTTGAAACGGGCGGAGGTCGCTGTGTCATTTCGTCGGGTACTGCTGGTGGATTTGTTGGTATGATATCGTTTACATTTTTTGACTTATTTTCGTTGACAAGTCCAGCGCCGATGTTTTTAAGGATGTTTTCGATAGTATCAAGTCCATACGTGGTAATGCGAACCTTGTTGGTGATTCTATTAAAGTTATAGTACTTTGTGTCGATCATCGTATCACAATGATCCGAAAAAGAGTTTTTCTGGGCTTTGCAGAAAGTTGCTTGGCGATTGTTAAGTAAAATCATCTTGCTTAACTTATATCTACTTTGGTTCGGATGGGGCAGGATGCCAGTGACATGCAGGTTCGCGTGTGAGGGTTTGATGTTGTTTAGCATGGCTTCATACCTTTTCCATGTCGATTCCGTCTGCGTCGCGTTTTTAGCTCCGACTTGTAATATAATTCGCTTAGATGAATGTATCCTTTCCTTTGCGATTATGCCTGCGACCTCGTCAAGTTTTAAATCGGCTTTGCCAAGTATTTTCAGTTCAATTCTCCCTTTTTGCTGATTTGATTTGAAAGAGGTGACATTGTAATCATCAATCACAATAATTTCCTCTGTATTCGGAGAGTCCATTTCATCGGGCAATACATCGAATCGGTTACGTCTATTGGGTCGAAAGTGGTGAGATTGTGGTCCAACGTGTGTTGCATTGTCACAGCGTGGCTGCCTCCTACTAACTACAGTGGAGTACAGTGCTTCGCTGTCTTTGACTGAGTTTACTGTCGGTTTAATACGATCATTTGTCTCAGCGTCTAGGGTCGAAAGATTCTTGGCGAATTCGGAGTCTAGGTGCACTTGGAGTTCTTTCACTTGATTTTGGGTGGCCTCGACAGTTTCTTTGACTACTGCTAATTTGCTGCTTATCAGATCTTTAAATTCGTGAAATTGTTTCAGCACGTTTTCCAATTTTAATTCAACAGCTATCAATCGGGTCTCCGTGTTGACTGACTCTGTTATGGATGAGCCGTTGGATGAGACTGTCTCTGTTTTGGATAAGCCATCGAAGGCGTGACTGATTTGCTCTTTCAGTTGTTCGGTTTCCTCTGCCGCTGTACAAAGTTTGCAGCGCAATGTCTTGCATTCCGCATTTGAGGGACTGCTACGCAAAGTCCGAGTAGAGAAAGAAGAACTTTGACAATCCATTAGTTCGGGGGCGTACGAGGTGTGGCAGATGCCACATTCTAGCTTAGCCTGAACCATCTTGGACTGTTATAGAATTTACCGTAGGGAAAATGGGCCGTTAGCCCGAGTTCTATTTTTTGTGATTTCTTGTAGACAGCAGATATGAATTCAGTACTATAATTAGATGCGGGATGTGACGATTATGACGCCGATTCGAAAACGGAATTAAAACGGTTATAATACAAATGAGAGTCGGATGCGTGTATCGTCGGATGCAAAGCTAAACTAACTTATGATTGCTCCTATCTGCTTCTCACTAAGGGAATGATATCATGGTCCTGGGCACCAACCTTGTACCAGACATGACCAACGGAGTATCAGAAGATGAAAAAATAATTACAATTCAGTACGTGGGGTGTTATGAAATCGTAGCACGATTCTAAGTTGCAAGATGTCAAGAAGTACAATACAACGTATGTGGGCAATAGCTGAATGTATGGGGGAATAGCTCATTGTACGTTGGTAAGCGCTGATTGTACGTGGGTAATAGCTGATTGTACGTGGGTAATAGCTTATTGTACGTGAGTAATAGCTGATTGCACGCGGATAATAGCTGATTGTACGTGGGTAATAGCTGATTGTACGTGGGTAATAGCTGATTGTATGTGGGTAATGGCTGATTGTACATTTGGGTAATAGCTGATTGTACATGGGTATAGGCGATTGTAATTGGGTAATAGGCGATTGTAAGTGGGTAATAGCTGTTTGTACGTAAGTAATATCTGAATGTACGTGGGAAATAGCTGATTGTACGTGGGTAATAGCGGATTGTACATGGGTAATAGCTGGAAAAGTTAATTTAAATATGATCTGAACAATGAGAGCACACGTGAAAAACTAAAAAGCTAATAAGCATTTAATAATAATCTCAAAAGACATGAAATAAAGCCAATAGAAAAATTGGACCACACTAAAAATTACCTCGATATACTGTCCTTAAAGAAATGCGCAAACAATGAATCGTGAGCTGATGAACCCAAAAAAAGATGGATGTTACAGAAAACACGAATAAGAGCGAATGGGCGAATTAGAGCAGAAAACACCTTGGCGAAGTCTTGAGAGCTCATGGACACCAGCTTATGAGTTCAAAGGAGAGATTATCAAACTCGCTGGATAATTTAACGGTTAGAGAGGTAGCGTGTGGTGAAAAAATACTTGCAACCCAGTAGACCACCAAGAACCCCAAGTAACTGAATCACGTGTAATATAATGAATTGCTAAAGATGAAGTAGAATATCACCGATGGAAAAAAATAAATAGAATACCATCAATGGAAAAAATTTAGTAGGGGGCCAGCAAAATGTCTCAAAACGGCAATTGAGATATATATATATATCTGTCAAAAACAATCTTGCAGTAACAGGAAAAGAGATGGGCTCCCTTGGATTTGACGGTTGTTGCGTAATGGCATATAAGTAGATTAAAATATAACCTATAAAAATGTGACTCAAAATAACCTTGGTCATATACTTATGAAGGCGACAAAACTTATAAGGAATCCACTCAGACGTGAATTAATTGACGCTAGCGGCTAGGGGATTGAAGCAAAAAAAAAAAAACTAGATAAAGTCCTAAGTGAATGCGCGAGGCAATAATTGGGGTAGAACTTCATCAATCACTGTCAAGTGCAGAGTATTTATCGCATTTTCAAAGCAAGACAGGAGGCGTGGTATTGCAATTTAGTGAATGCCATGTTGCATAACTGCAATTTATTTGCTAGGCATTCGAGTTAAATTTAAGATTTTGCAAACAAACATTTATAAGCTATAGTTTTTGATAATAAATTTATTAACACATAAATATTAAGGAATTACATAGGTTTATCATTTATACGAGAACATAACAATTCATTCCGCAAATCGATGGAAACGACTGTAGGAAACATAATTAATAACTTCGACTTCCCTCTCTGGTCTTATCTTGATCGGCGGTATCAGAGGCACTCGGCGGCTTCTTAATAGATGATGAGCGTTATTTACTCACCTGGAGGTGTTGGCTCATCATATTGGTGTAGGATTTATCATCAGGGTATGTTTTTTTCTGGTCTATTGGGTTCTAGACTGCTGCCCTTAGTACACATTTTAGGTAGACGGATACCTTTGGGAGTATTGTATGCATCACTTCAAAACCAAACATTGTAACCAAAACTTTGTTTAAAGACTTCAGCGAGCTTTTTTTCTACGCTAATTTTTTAATTATAGTTACATGTTCATGACATCGAATATTTGCTGGATTTTTCTTACTTGCGCCGACATTACCATTCACTATAATACCGCATTGATCCGAAATATACATAATTCTCCTAACACTCATACGTTTGAGACATGATTCTCTCTCTTCATATATCATTTTCAACAATTTTGAAACAAGTCATATATACATTTGATTTTATTATACCATTTTACACTTCTTATACATGATACCGTTTCATTACCCAACTGGATAATTCGTTCCTTTCAACTTTACCAGGTATTTCTTCACATGAGACCTCCTCGGTTCACTATTACACGTTTCAATATCACTTCTACTACTGTCCATTCCACTTAATGTATCACACGTTTTTTTCCCATATTTTCATTATTTTCCATTTGGTCTACGGTTTGGGTGTACTCCCCCCAATTCACCCAATCTTTATAGGTTCTGCGTTTCGTTGTTAGAGGTAATGCACTTTCTTTACTTCTCGCACCCTGTTCAGCACTGTCTATCTCATTATTTTGGAAACCCAGGTCCGGGTTATTATGTTCTATCAATACACACACGTTGCATTCTTAGAGCTTGTATTTCCTCCATCATTTTTAAGATTATCATATTCAAGATAACGGTGTCCCTTGAGATGACGCCAAAACCCGAACGTGGAGCTTGATTTGCTTAGTTTTATCTCCGCACTGCAAATAACACATACCCCCACATTATCTTTTGCGTTGAAATATGTCCATATCAAACTTGGCGACATCCTTCTACAACAAAAGCACACCGTTAGCTAATGAGAACAAATCTGACTACAATTCATATTTATTTATGCATGCATATACAGGATTGTTAGCGTCACTGTGCCGGGACAATGCATATATACAGAACCACAGGCAACACCTGTGCTGGCACCATGTAGTCGTATACAGGTGCAATGCCGGCACGGTGCCGGCACTGTGCCGGCACCACGTAGGCGTTTACACACATTTGCATTAATATAAAGGCTCGTTTATCATCTGTATCATTCTACTATAGATTTGTGATGTAATACCATAGTCAACGAAAATCTAGATTATAAATCACGATCAAGCTACATAATTTGCGGTTCATACATCAATGTACGGTAACAAAACCAAAATAAAACGAAATCAAACCCAAATTCAAAACAAAACAAAACGAAAACCAAACGAATTTAACAATTTAACAATACGTCAATACCTAACCTAACCTAACCAACCACGCTAAAAAGTACATACTTCATGCTTATAAATCGTAATTATTCAGGGGTTTTATTCGTTATCCATATCAAATCACTCCACATGGTTCTATTTTACGTATTTTTTTATATCCCAGAATGTACGCATATACAGGGCTGATGCCTGCACCTGAGCCGGCACTGTGCCGGAACCATGTAGGCATATGCAGGACAATGGCAGCACCTCTGATGGCACATGGGCCGGCACAATGTAGGCATATACACACATTTGTACACATGTACAGGCTCCGTAAATATCTTTAGCATTTCACCTTTGATCTGTGATTTCCATTGAAATTAAGGCCCTTGCTTTTGTTACAAGATATTTAATATGGATCAGCTTCACGTCATGTTAGGTTAAAAGAACTAATCATCATAATCTAACTTAACCTAACCTAACCTATTTCTACCGAGAATGATGTATCATCGATCGACTTTTTTTGCTAACACATGATTTTTTCCAGTGTTCTAGGATTTATGCATAATAACTATCTCCACTTGACTCTACATTTTGATCTGTCCTTTGCAGTTTTGATACACACTTCCAATATTGATCTAACAAACTTCATCAATTTTTCGTATGTAAATTACATCGTTTGTTTGATTGTTATAGCTATTTCAAATGGTTCTTGATTTTTTTTGACACAATTCTACATAAATTTTAGATGTTATTCACACCCATCAAAAACCTAACCTAACCTTATGTATGGTACTCAGTCATTGATATATACATATGAAGCACTCCACACGACTCTAAATATCACTTTAACATATAAGTTATTTATTTATTTTCACTCACGACCCATATTGGTTAGCAGAGAGGCCCTATTTTCAAACTTAGATGGATTGAATGTAACAAGTATATCATATTTTGTACACAGTTTCATACGAACGGAAACAAGGTCTCAGACTATGTTTTCTTATATTATTTCAATATCTCCTGGCACTACATCCTTTGGCGACTTGGACCTCTGATTATTCTTCGCTTTCCTTCAATTTTAATATTCTTGACGATGACTCCGTTTCAGATGCCGCCACACAATACTCGTGGATTTATGTTTATTCAATTTTATTTCATTTTTTGCACAGATTACAAGCCCCCATCACCCCATTACTTGCAGACAAGCGATGACTTAAGCTATACCCCATCCTCCCACAACAGAATCACAATCTTGACTGAGCAAGATCTGATCGGACTCTGATTTATATCCTATCAACCTGGAACACATCTAGATCATTTACCGCGGGATAGGCTTATGGCATCGTTTCACACCTTGAAACATATTCTTCTACCGATTTCGACAATTCGATGTTACCTCCGACTGACACGATGTTTGCAATTCATAGCTTATTCTTTGAGTTTTAGGATAATATAAACATTTGATTAAGAATTTACATGGTTTGTTACTGTTTATTAGTATTATTTACAGATCTTTCTGGATGCATCAATGGTTTTTACCTCGTTGTTTTGATATGAAACAGCACGGTTCGTACATCCAACCATGCCCATCATCACTCTGTTTCACTTTACTCTCAAAATACTTCATATACCCCATCATATCTTTGATACGAATACCGAAGGCTGTTCCATTCCCGTGAGTCCACAAATGTATTGCTTCTTTTTCTCTAATCTTAATTATTAGAAACTTCTCAAATTCAAAGTAATATTAGTCTTCATTCGAAAGAAATTGTTGCATACAATCCAGATTTTCTTTCGTTCTTGGGTAAAATTAATTTTCCACCACCTCAGCTTTATTACACTCTTGAAGATTTTCTACTTTGATCATATCAATTTGAAGATTTAAATCCTTATTTTCTTTGAACTTTGTTCCATACGACTGAAATGTATCGACATCAGTTGCAAAAATCCTGTTTTTTCTATTCATCATCCATTTATGTATAATATCCCCCACTCTTACGATTCTTGTTCTACACATTTGTAGGAAAATGTTTTTTCCAACAGGAGTAAAGATTTGTTCGAACCAAGTCATATCACCTTCGGAGGTTTCTTCAACACTAACGTCGAGAAAGAGCTGGCTGAGGTCCACAAACAAAGTTTTGGTTATAAAGATAGGTTGTGAAGTGATGCATGCAATACTCCCAAAGGTTTCCGTCTATCTAAAATGTGTACGAAGGGCAGCAGTCTAGAACCCGATAGACCAGAGAAAAAAAAACATGGTCAGATGATAAATCCTACACCAAAATGATGAGCCGACACATCCAGGTGAGAAATAATGCTTATCATCTATAAAGAAGCCACCGAGTGCCTCTGATACTGCCTTGCGTTGAAAATAAGATAAATACTCTGCAATTGACACTGATTGATAAAGTTCTACTACCGCTGATATATAACAAATTTAGAGGTAACACCCAGTCATGGTACAATACCTCAGACATACCATGCACCTGTTTAGTACATCATCTCTGAACAACGTCGAGCAAAGTCACATCCTGTCCATGATTAAGAATTTAAACACAGATACAGTTGTCACGAATTGCCCTGACATGAGTCTCAAAGAGTGCGGTCACAAAAATATGGGCATCTGTTCACTGACGGCCTAAGTAAATCACTACAACGATCAACAGCTTGTCGCACAACCTCTCGAATTTAACATGGATGAACTCCAAATGACTTCCAAAGAGTGTAAACCACCTCTACACCAGGACTCATCCATCCAGTAAATCGTCTTCTAAAACGTTAAACTATACACTTGCTAGGGTTCAATGACGAAATTCCTCATAGATGCAGTACGGATTTACACCTCTTAAACATACATTCCTATGATTATCATGGAAAAAGCCATACAACAATAATAAAAAATATCTACGTAATTATCTACTCTGCTCTAATAAGCATTAAATTTTTTAATACACTAGGGTATCCATCATAATAAATCGGCCTACATATACAAATAAACGTAAACGCAACGAGCTTTTACCTAGGACAATCTCTAACTCCTCATATACATTGAAGTATGGTCCTACAATGAACATACAATAAGCTAACAAGACCAAGTTTGTAACGAATCAAATATTTTAAATCTATAATATCTCCGTCAAACATTGTTCCAGGATGTAAAAAAATATATATAAAACACTAAAAATAAACAACATGTAACTAAATTATACCTGAAATAATGTTCTACATTGCAGATACAAACGTAATATATCCTAATATTCCTATAATTGAATACAATACCCAATGCCTTGCATCGGAGATGGAAACTGTACAGAGAACATACAGACCTGGATGAAATATACGAAAACGCTCGAGTTATAATAGACCAAGAAGATCAATTCTCTACCATACCCAAAACATACATTGAAAACCATGATGTACGAGAAAAAACTAGCATGTAACCAACCAAACAACTAACTTGAATAAGTTGCCAAGACATGTGACTGATTTACATAACTGAAACATATCGTAAATGATGCGGAACACTTCCACACGAACACGCTATAGTATATACAAATCTGATGAAATTATTCTCCAACTCAATCCAAAACAGGGTTAAATTAAATCTTCTTTAACGAAAGTCCCCGCGGCTTAATCGTAACAGAATGTCTTATATGTACATAAAAATCCCAAAATGATGCAATAACCGACCGAATATGCCTGAAATATTGTGCGACATGGAAGATACAAACCTAAAATATCCTAAAAATTGCTATATCCGTATAAGATAACTATTCAAAATTCCGAGAACAATTCAAATTCAACATATATCAACCGATCATTACCAAGTATACATAACACAATATAATAACTTAAAATAAATACTCTTGCTATAGGGCATCCCACCGATACATGCTTTACATAAAAAATCGAGATAAG
This sequence comes from Gammarus roeselii, assembly GCA_016164225.1. NCBI lineage: Eukaryota > Metazoa > Arthropoda > Malacostraca > Amphipoda > Gammaridae > Gammarus > Gammarus roeselii. Next base: position 487 of record SDVV010029659.1, on the reverse strand, counting down.
ACTACCCGAACAGTCTTATCTCGTTATGGGGTGGATAGATTCTCGTAAATATATACACCAACCCGCAACTACCAAACTATTGTACCATACTATTCCCATAGATATTATATACATATGAAATAAATAGATGGAAAACACAAAACGTTTTCCAAAATCCAACCAACAGGCTTCAATCAAGCATTCAACCGCTAAGAACCCTCCAAAGAACCACCGAATGAGTCACTAATACCCTAACTAGATGAGACTACAACATTTGTGTACAGAAAAAATATATAGAATCAATAAACCAGGCATAAACATATAATGATATAAACACTAAACATAGCAAACATGCCACGGAAATTATGTTAACAATTTAAATAACAGGTGAGAGCAATATTACCTAAATTTCCAAAGCGCATCCAACTTTTTGCCTAGGGGGTCCCCGACCACACCCCACCCCTCCAGAAATGTGTTATAGCAATATTCCTATCAGCAACGAATATAT
>SDVV010029658.1:0-11779 GCA_016164225.1 Gammarus roeselii | reverse complement strand
TTGTTGCTGTTGCTGTTGCTGTTGCTGTTGCTGTTGCTGTTGCTGTTGCTGTTGCTGTTGCTGTTGCTGTTGCTGTTGCTGTTGCTGTTGCTGTTGCTGTTGCTGTTGCTGTTGCTGTTGCTGTTGCTGTTGCTGTTGCTGTTACTGTTGCTGTTGCTGTTGCTGTTGCTGTTGCTGTTGCTGTTGCTGTTGCTGTTGCTGTTGCTGTTGCTGTTGTTGTTGCTGTTGCTGTTGCTGTTGCTGTTGCTGTTGCTGTTGCTGTTGCTGTTGCTGTTGCTGTTGCTGTTGCTGTTGCTGTTGCTGTTGCTGTTGCTGTTGCTGTTGCTCTTGCTGTTGCTGTTGCTGTTGCCGTTGCTGTCATTATTACTGTTGATGTGGATGCTGCTGCTGCTTTGCTGTTACTGTTGCTGTTGCTGTTTTTATTGCTGTTGCTGTTGCTGTTGATGTTCATGTGGATGTGACTATTGCTGTTGCTGTTGCTGTTGTTGTTGTTGTTGTTGTTGTTGTTGCTGTTGTTGTTGATGTTGCTGTTTCTGCTATTGTTGTTGTTGCTGTTCCTGCTACTGTTGCTGTTGTTGTGTTGTTGTTGCTGTTTTTGTTGATGTTGCTGATGACGCTACAAAACTCATAATTTGTTAACGATTTTTATTTGTGCTGCAGATTCAGAATAAGGTGAATTTATTTGTACATGAGATTCCCCTACCACTGTCGGAACCTCATTCCCTTCCGCCGTCACTACCGGCACCTCATGCCCTTCGCTGCGAGTTTCGTGGTCACGCCCTACATCGTCAACATTAATCTAAAGAGAACCACGCAATGACTATATATTACTCGGAGCTGGCTTATGAGCTCACCGTCGGAAGTGAAACAATTCGTAAACAACAAGATGGACTGCAACGAGGCTGGCAGAGCAGGAAATATGGATTTGTTAAGCAATTTAACCCTACCTTTTTTTACCGGTAGCTGCAGAAATTTAGCAGTTATTTTCAATTTTTATTCACATCGTATTGAAGCTCGAACAGTAAATATTTTAATTTGTTCTACATTATTTAAAAATTTAACGAACTCGTATTTTTCACCTTATAAGAACAATATTAGTTGATCAATTACACGGAAAATACTCAATACCCATCCTTGCATGCGTCAAAGTGCATACAAAGCACAAGCAGCTTGTATACACATGATTTTTTTAAACCTCTGTACAAATTCATACCAATACACGAGTACAAACATGTAATTAAATTCAAATACACGTACACCGGTAACCTTATACATACATAGATATACACTAAATAACATCTGTTCCGAAAACCTTCCCACACATGACCGTAGAATGTCCTGGTATACGATTCATGAACTCCTCTCCGTTACTCCTTGGAGTAACGCTCAGCGATAGACCCTCTAACTTGTGTTAACACACTAACGCACTCAAGGGGGAATCGCACCTGCGATCAAAAGTGATAATGGTCATTATAGGTCGAGAAGTGAATGTTAGAAATCGTGTCAACTCTTTTGTCAAATAGTGTTGTCGTAGCTGTATTATCATTGTTCTTGAGAAGTCATACTGCACTAGTCTGAAACGTTATTTATCCACGTTAATCCAGGTAGCAATTCATCTGTACCCATTGAGTAAGCGGAAATTTTCGGTGTGTTTCTAGCCCGTGCTTATTTACTCAAAATCGCGTGTATCTAGCGGGTACTTATTTACTCAAACTCGAGTGTATTTAGACCGTGCTTATTTACTCAAAATCGAGTGTATTTAGCCCGTGCTTCTTTACTCAAAAACGAGTGTATTTAGCCCGTGCTTATTTACTCAGAATCGCGTGTATCTAGCGGGTACTCATTTACTCAAAATCGAGTGTATTTAGCCCGTGCTCATTTACTCAAAATCGAGTGTATTTAGCCCGTGCTCATTTACTCAAAATCGAGTGTATATAGCCCGTGCTTATTTACTCAAAATCGAGTGCCAATAACCCTCGGGTGTTCTCATGTAAATCGTTAATTCTCCTGTGAGTTGTTACCAAGTGATGATTTATTTGCTTCCCATGTTCAGAGGACCATGTAGCCTGCCTGCTTCCCATGTTCAGAGGACCATGTAGTCTGCCTGTTTCCCATGTTCAGAGGACCATGTAGCCTGCCTGTTTCCCATGTTCTGAGGACCATGTAGCCTGCCTGCTTCCCATGTTCAGAGGACCATGTAGCCTGCCTGCTTCCCATGTTCAGAGGACCATGTAGTCTGCCTGATTCCCATGTTCAGAGGACCATGTAGCCTGCCTGCTTCCCATGTTCAGAGGACCATGTAGCCTGCCTGCTTCCCATGTTCAGAGGACCATGTAGCCTGCCTGCTTCCCATGTTAAGAGGACCATGTAGCCTGCCCGCTTCCCATGTTCAGAGGACCATGTAGCCTGCCTGCTTCCCATGTTCAGAGGACCATGTAGTCTGCCTGCTTCCCATGTTCAGAGGACCATGTAGCTTGCCTGCTTCCCATGTTCAGAGAACCATGTAGCCTGCCTGCTTCCCATGTTCAGAGGACCATGTAGCCTGCCTGCTTCCCATCTTCAGAGGACAATGTAGCCTGCCTGCTTCCCATGTTCAGAGGACCATGTAGCCTGCCTGCTTCATATGTTCAGAGAACCATGTAGCCTGCCTGCTTCATATGTTCAGAGAACCATGTAGCTTGCCTGCTTCCCATGTTCAGAGGACCATGTAGCCTGCCTGCTTCCCATGTTCAGAGGACCTTGTAGCCTGCCTGCTTCCCATGTTCAGACGACCATGTAGCCTGCCTGCTTCCCATGTTTAGAGGACCATGTAGCCTGCCTGCTTCCCATGTTCAGAGGACCATGTAGCCTGCCCGCTTCCCATGTTCAGAGGACCATGTAGCCTGTCTGCTTCCCAAGCTCAGAGGACCATGTAGCCTGCCTGCTTCCCATGTTCAGAGGACCGTGTAGCCTGCCTGCTTCCCATGTTAAGAGGACCATGTAGCCTGCCTTAGAAGCGCACTCACATTAGACACTGTGTTCAACAATGCGACGTGTTCTAGTTCTTGGAATCCTTCACCTCCACCGAGTAACCCGTTTAGTCTTGTGATTTTAAATGCGCAATACCTTTTCTGAAGCCTCTATGATTTACCTCAAGGTTTATTGTTGAGTTACCGCTAGTGGTAGTGACTCGTTTTACGAGTGTTTTGCAGATCGGCCAAATCCCGTCTTCACAAACCCACCTCAGATCGTGTTTCATTCGTGATGTTAGGCGTACAATACGGTGATATCTTCTCTATAACTGATTTCCCCATTTACGCCAGAATATACCCTATATTATATACCCATTAAACCGTTCCTTTTCGCTGGGACCTGCTGTTGGAGTTGCCAAGGACGTGTAGTTGCGAGATTTTGGAAGTCGACTAAAGTCGGGCTTCCTAAAAACATAGCCGTCAATGTCCGAGTTCCTAAATACGTATTTCTATGATGATTGACCCTACGCCAATTGTGCAATGTGCGTCTTCTCCCATTCTGGGCTGTTTCATTGTCTGTGGCGCACCCCAACACGTGTAGTAGCTGTCCAGTACCGCCCATACTGTTGTGTATTCACCTGCCATCTTATTTTGGGTTTATCCCACCACCACCACCCCCGCCCCTACCAGTGTCGATCCGTACGTAGAAAAACAGTTTCACAGCATAGAACATCAGTGATCTGGCAGCCCCGCTCACACTAATTTTGTAACTGCAATTAACTTATGCTTCTCACAAACATTTATCACTTCTTAGAGTAACTGTGTAGTAGCTAACTAGTTTTCATTGCCATTCCCGACCCAGGTTATTCACTATTCCTCACCCTGGTTATTGTCGTCATTCCTGACCCTGGTTACAGTAGTCAATCCCGATCCTGGTTACCGTCGCCATTCCCGACCCTGGTTATAGCAAGCGGCTCTGACCCTGTTATGCTAATATCATTAAATGAACGGCAACATTCTCAAGACGTTTCTTCCTTTCTTTCTTCCGTTACAAGAGCATCTTTACCGGCTCGTCGTTTCTCGGCCATTCTGAGCGCACATCGAAAAATCATTGGCCGCGTCTTGGAATATTACTTTTTCACAAAGGGAAAATGTGCACTCCTGCTGAAAATACAGTACCTAATTCTGTAGACTTTGGGCCGGGCCTTTTAAAGCTGGTAAGAAAGTGATTAAAAGGGGGCTGCGTGACAGGTTATTAGCAGAAGTCTGCGAGGCACGTGACTAGCAGGAAGCTGCGAAGCACGTTATTAACAGGAGGCTGCGAGGCACGTGATTAGCAGGAGGCTGCGAGGCACGTGATCTGCAGAAGGCTGCGAGGCACGGGATTAGTAGGAGGCTACGAGGCACGTGATTAGTAGGAGGCTGCGAGGCACGTGATTAGCAGGAGGCTGCGAGGCACGTTATTAACAGGAGGCTGCGAGGCACGTGATTAGCAGGAGGCTGTGAGGCTCGTGATTAGCAGGAGGCTGCGAGGCACGTGACTAGCAGGAGGCTGCGAGGCGCGTGATTAGCAGGACCCTACGAGGCACGTTATTAACAGGAGGCTGCGAGGTTCGTGATTAGCAGGAGGCTGCGAGGCACGTGATTAGCAGGACCCTGCGAGGCACGTGATTAGCAAGGGCTGCAAAGTACGTGATAGCACACGACTGCAAGGCACGTGATTAGCAGGAGGCTTCGAGGCTCGTGATTAGCAAGAGGCTGCCAGGCGCGTGATTAGCAGGAGGCTGCGAGGCTCGTGATTAGCAGGAGGCTGCGAGGCTCGTGATTAGCAGGAAGCTGCGAGGCACGTGATTAGCAGGACCCTGCGAGGCACGTGATTAGCAGGACCCTGCGAGGCACGTGATTAGCAGGACCCTGCGAGGCACGGGATTAGCAGGACCCTGCGAGGCACGGGATTAGCAGGACCCTGCGAGACACGTGATTAGCAAGGGGCTGCAAAGTACGTGATAGCACACGACTGCAAGGCACGTGATTAGTAGGAGGCTGTGGGGCCCGTCTTTACCAGGAGCCTGCGAAACACGTTATTGGAACACTGCGAAATACTTCAAAACATTTTGAAACACTTCGAAACGCATCGAAACACTTCGAAAAACTTTGAAACACATTTAAACCCTTCGAAACACTTCGAATCACTTCGAAACACGAAACGCTTCGAAATACTTCGAAACACTTTGAAACGCTTCAAAGTACTTCGAAACATTTTGAAATACTTCGAAACGCTTCAAAACGCTTTGAAGCATTTTGAAACACTTCGGGACCCTTTGAAACACTTCGAAACAATTTGAAACTCTCTGAAACACTTGGAAACACTTCGAAACGCTTCGAAACACTTTGAAACACTTAGTAACCCTTTTTAGTACACAGTTTTTACACTACAAATAAACGTCAATCGAACAGAATACAATCCCGATTACATGTTCCGTAAAGATTAGAACAAAATTCATCCAAAGAAACAGAAAGTGGCCCAGAAATGCAAACTTCAGTTAACGATATAATTCTACTTAACATCAAATGTGCGTACGAGCCATATCGATGTGAACTACAAATTTTTCGTTAAGCACCAATCGATTACGTAAGGCGTTCAAAAGTGTAAAGCTGGTGGCCTACTTTTGCTATGAAACAGAATTTCACTCTCAAACCAGATTGTTACTCAACCTAAAGTTTTATTATTAACCCAATTAGGATGTCTTTGGCGGTTACTGTGCATCAGCGAGGCCATTAAAACTAAACAAAGGCTGCAGACATTTCTAAATTAGGAGAAACTTTGGCCCTTAACTGGGGAACTTTAGTGCGCTGTTTGATGTTAATGTTGCAATCTAACTGCATGGGAAGAAAAGAGACGCTTGTGTCACGTACTGCTTCTCCTCTCCTCCTCCTCAACTCCCCGTCTCACCTCCTTCACTGAGACGAACCATGCTTATAAAAAACACGGTCTGTGTATCGATACCCTAACAAACACATCCAGTATATCCTCTGTTTATATGCCGTGATGGGGCATATATAACGATACACTGTTCCCAACCAGTATCTACCACACATCTGTAATACGATACTGTGATCAGGTCACTTGATAGTAGCGTCACTCAGGAACCAAATTGTATACCCAAGGTTTGCGAATAATCGTGGCAAATGAGTGGAACTCCAGAGGGTTCGGAACAGCGCATCGTTCCAGAGGGTTGGGAACAGCGCATCGTTCCAGAATGTTGGGAACAGCACATCGTTCCAGAAGGTAATAACATACTGTCATAGCTGACAATATGTATGACGCGCTATCACTATATTATTTCAGGTCTAATATTCGTGCACCCGTCGTTGCCTCCACCCAAGCCTGGTACTCCCGTCACTCGACCTTAGTGCCCCACGCATGCAGAGTGGGGATACTGTCGGCTCAAACTCAAGTCTCCGAATCACTCTTGGGTCCACGGCGCTGCCAACTGGCAATTGAATCTCAGATCCCTCGAGTAGCGCCTCAAAGACCTTCCTTGAATATTTTATTGCTGATCGGACCTGGCTTAGCGTTCAACACACTGGCATTGGCATCGACAGCGTGACCTGGCTTAGCGTTCAACACACTGGCATTGGCATCGACAGCGTGACCTGGCTTAGCGTTCAACACACTGGCATTGGCATCGACAGCGTGACCTGGCTTAGCGTTCAACACACTGGCATTGGCATCGACAGCGTGACCTGGCTTAGCGTTCAACACACTGGCATTGGCATCGACAGCGTGACCTGGCTTAGCGTTCAACACACTGGCATTGGCATCGACAGCGTGACCTGGCTTAGCGTTCAACACACTGGCATTGGCATCGACAGCGTGACCTGGCTTAGCGTTCAACACACTGGCATTGGCATCGACAGCGTGACCTGGCTTAGCGTTCAACACACTGGCATTGGCATCGACAGCGTGACCTGGCTTAGCGTTCAACACACTGGCATTGGCATCGACAGCGTGACCTGGCTTAGCGTTCAACACACTGGCATTGGCATCGACAGCGTGACTTGGCTTAGCGTTCATCATACTGGCATTGGCATCGACAGCGTGACCAGGCTTAGCGTTCAACATATTGGCATTGGCATCGACAGCGTGACCTGGCTTAGCGTTCGACACACTAGCATTGGCATCGACAGCGTGACCTGGCTTAGCGTTCATCAAACTGGCATTGGCATCGAAAGCGCGACCTGGCTTAGCGTTCAACACACTGGCATTGGCATCGACAGCGTGACCTGGTTTAGCGTTCAACATACTGGCATTGGCATCGACAGCGTGACCTGGCTTAGCGTTCAACACACTGGCATTGGCATCGACAGCGTGACCAGGCTTAGCGTTCAACACACTGGCATTGGCATCGACAGCATGACCTGGCTTAGCGCTCATCATACTGGCATTGGCATCGACAGCGTGACCTGGCTTAGCGTTCAACATACTGGCATTGGTATCGACAGCGTGACCTGACTTAGCGTTCAACACACTGGCATTGGCATCGACAGCGAGACACTTTCGTGTTGTTGGGAAGCACAGGAGGAACCTGGTATACGACAGGGAAGATGGCAGTCTGGTTTACGACAAGGAGGAAGACAGTCAGATATACAACAGGAACGCATAAAGGGCTATCTGAGGTACGACAGGGTTGCGAGGATGGCCATCTGACGCGCGACAGGGTTGCGAGGATGGCCATCTGACGTGCGACAGGGTTGCGAGGAGGGCCAGCTTAGGTACGACAGGGCTGCAAGGCAGGCTATCTGAGATACGACAGGGTTGCGAGATGAGCCATGTGTGGTATGACAGGGTTGCGAGGAGAGCCATCTGAGATCCGACAGGGTTGCGAGGAGGGCCATATGTGGTATGACAGGGTTGCGAGGAGAGCCATCTGAGGTACGACAGGGTTGCGAGGAAGGCCAGCTGTGGTAGAACAGGGTTTCGAGGAGGGCCATCTAGGGTACGACAGGATGGCGGGGAGGGACATCTGAGGTACGACAGGGTTGCGAGGAGTGCCATCTCAGGTACGACAGGGTTGCAAGGGAGGCCATCTGATAAACGATTAATACCCATGGAAGGCCATCTTTAACATTCTTGTCCGACCTAATAAAAAAAAAATTACTTGCCAGTATCAAAATTACTTAGATATAAGATCGGTAGCGTGTTCGGAAAACGGCGAACAACGGCCAAATCTAGTATTTAAAAAATACGGTGAACGCTAGAAAGATTACCGGCATTATGATCCGTTAAGGTGTTCTGGAAATAGCTACATTGAGAACAAAACTAGTGTCCAAAAGAACATGCCAGTGCGGCGGATGCTTAAAACACATTTAACACTTTTCCGGTGAAGTGTTCTCAAACAGCGACCCCAGGTTAAACCTAGCGCATAAAATAACACACGAGTGCAGCGTGACTGCAAAACCTGCGAACACCTTTGGAACCCCCTTGAAATCCTTTGGTACCCCCTTGAAAAATTTTGGGACCCCCTTGAAACCCTTTGGGGACCCCTTGAGCAACTTCGGGACCCCCTTGAGAGATTTTGGGACCCTCACGAGACCCCTCAGAAACCTGGGGACCACTGCTTCTTCTTCTCAATGCTGCAAAGCACACCCACTGAAACCATGTATATATGCAATGTTTGGGTAGGAAGATTAGTTCGTCCAGTCAATTGATTACTTGCACAGAGGAGGAGAGGTGAGTCGAGGCCGATCGAGGCGAGTTAAAACAAATCGAGACGAACTGAGGCGAGTCAAGTTGGTGGGCGACGAGTCGAGACATGTCGAAAGGAGTGGGATAATATCGAGGCGGACTGAGACGGGGAGACCAGTGTGATCCGGGGACTAGGGGTGCCCGGCGGCTTGGGGTACCCTACGGAACCCTCTCGGGCTCCTGTGGGACCAGTGGACCTCTGCCCTCTCCCCTCCACTTTTTCCAAGTTACATTCAGCGTCTAGAACTCAGAAATGTACTATACATCATGTACGTACACTCTTATCTACTCTCAACAGTCATCCCTCTAGTTTCCAAAATAATTACTTTTCCACGTTGCTGCTTAACTAAGCAAGCTAAATACAAAGATATAGCATCGATGCGCAGCTTAACTAAGCAAGCAAAATACAAAGATATAGCATCGATGCGCTGCTTAACTAAGTAAGCTAAATACGAAGGTATAGCATCGATGCGCTGCTTAACTAAGCAAGCTAAATACAAAGATATAGCATCGATGCACTGCTTAACTAAGCAAGCTAAATTCAAAGATATAGCATCGATGCGCTGCTTAACTAAGTAAGCTAGATACAAAGACATAGCATCGATGCGCTGCTTAACTAAGCAAGCTAAATACAGAGACATAGCATCGATGCGCTGCTTAACTAAGCAAGCTAATTACGAAGGTATAGCATCGATGCGCTGCTTAACTAAGCAAGCTAATTACAAAGACATAGCATCGATGCGCTGCTTAACTAAGCAAGCTAAATACAGAGACATAGCATCGATGCGCTGCTTAACTAAGCAAGCTAAATACAGAGACATAGCATCGATGCGCTGCTTAACTAAGCAAGCTAAATACAAGTTAAGCAAGATGATTTTACTTAACAATCGCCTAGCAACTTTCTGCAAAGCCCAGAAAATCTCTTTCTCGGATCATTGGGATACGATGATCCTCCCAAAATACTATAACTTTAATAGAATCAAAAACAAGGCTCGCATTAGCACGTATGGACTTGATACCATCGAAAACATCGTTAAAAACATCGGCGCTAGACTTGTCAACAAAAATGATTCAAAAAACATTAACGATATCATACCAACAACTCCGTCAGCAGTGCCCGACGAAACGACACAGCAATCTCCACCTGTTTCAACACGATATTCACAACAAATACAAGGGCACATCAAACACCCCCACAGGTAATAGCAAAAAAGGTCCTGTCATCAATCCAGCCAGAGTTAGAGGCAGTAGTCGCAGCTCCGCTAGTACAACCCGTGTAAACGAAAACGAAAGTCTTGGCTCCGACACAAGACCTCAGAGTAGAAACACAATATGTCAAGCAAATCAAGTCAATGTGACTAACGGTACTCTCAAATGTTACTACGTGAACGCTAGAAGTCTCAGAGACAAAATCGAAGAATTGGGTCGACACAATAGCAATCACGGAATCGTGCATGAAATTGAGCACCATGCATTATTTAGGCGAATTTACTCTTCCCGGTTACTCACTATTTCATAAAGATAGGCAAGACCGAGAGGGCGGAGGAGTGCTGCTTGTTGTGAAAAACCCTCTGCAAATATTAGAAGTACCATTCCAAACAACAGGCACGACATAGTATAAATCCAAGTAGTCGGTAAACATATAAATTGTCAAATCATTATCGTCTATCGCCCCCCCTAAAAGCAAGGTTGTAGATGCTATCGATCTCTACAACACCCTCGTCGATGTTGTCACTACACAAAACAGTATTGTGCTTGGCAACTTTAATATCCCCGACATTGATTGGGAATCAGACAAATGCACTGCCACTGGCCAACGTCTGATAGATTTTTCAGACGATAAGTTCATGACCCAAATGCCAATGAAATTACATGAAGACAAATGCAAAATTATGCACGTTGGTTCTCATAATCCTAAACACGTATATTCAATGTCTGGAAAGAAACTCATTCCCGTCACCGAAGAGAGAGATTTAGGTGTCATCATTAGTAACGCCTTTAAAAGCAGCAAGCAATGTAACGATGCCGTCAAGAAAGGCAACAAAATGCTAGGTATTTTAACCCGCACTATCTCGTACAAAAATCAACACAATATGCTCAAGTGATTTGATGCATTTGTCAGACCACATCTCGAGTATGCCGTTCAATTCTGGTCTCCATTCCTTATAGAAGACGTTATTAAACGTGGAAGGTTCAACGTAGAGCTACCAAGCTCATTCCCTCGCTAGAGAAACGTCGAGTCAGAGGCGACATGATAGAAGTGTGGAAGATTATGGAGGGTAAGGAAAACGTCAACCGACCGAGCCTGTTCACTCTAGATACAAACGGGGTGACTAGGAACAATGAATACAAAATCGTTTGGCAACGTTTCTCATTCGACATCACGCGCAACTTCTTCACGTATAGAGTGGTCAAAGAATGGAACAAACTTCCAGCGGAGGTTGTAAACAGCAATACAATCAAAATGTTTAGGTCGCGGCTCAATAAGTTCTGCATAAATTGCCGATAAATAGCTAAACTGTTTCCTTTTCTGTTGTTATAAAGAAAAACAGAAATGGCACACGGAGTTCTCATAGACGTTCTACCTCACAACTAATCCTCTTGCTATCAGAAGGCAACCAAGTTTGGGCCAATAGGCCTAGGCCTCATAGACATACTACTCCAGAACTAACCCTCGGGCTATCAAAAGGCAACCTAGTTTGGGCCAATAGACCTGTTGTTGTCTTCCTGCACTTGTATGCACTTGTATACTGTTGTTACAGTGGACTACCCTACACCACCACCACTGTTGTAACAGTGGACTAGCCTACACTACCACCACTGACTGTTGGTTCAGTGGACTAGCCTACACTACCACCACTGACTGTTGTTACAGTGGACTAGCCTACATTACCACCACTGACTGTTGTTACAGTGTACTAGCCTACACTACCACCACTGACTGTTGTTACAGTGGACTAGCCTACACTACCACCACTGACTGTTGTTACAGTGGACTAGCCTACACTACCACCACTGACTGTTGTTACAGTAGACTAGCCTACACTACCACCACTGACTGTTGTTACAGTGGACTAGC
>SDVV010029657.1:0-11780 GCA_016164225.1 Gammarus roeselii | reverse complement strand
TATATATATGTTTATATATATATATGTATATATATATATGTATATATATATGTATGTAGGTATATTTTTGTTTCTAACCTGACCTGATCTCCAATGGTGTTAAATGTCGACCTATGATATCTGATCCTGAAGTGAATGCTATGCCATTCGACGGCGTGAGCTTGGCTTAACCTTGTATATTTGTCAATTACGCCTATAATAGTTGTATTGGCCATTATAAAATTTAACCATGTCTGGTTTGTTGTTTGGGAGGTGAATTATGTGCTGGATCCATGAGATTCCTAGAACTGTTTGTCATCATTAATTTCGCAATGTTATCCGTACTCTCTACATTTATTTCTGTATAGATTGCTTCAAACTATGCTAAACATTATTCAGTGTTGGTGCTGGAGCACAAAATTGAAACCTCTTTAGTTAGACGAAGGTTAATGTAGGATGTTAGGACATTGTGATGTTAAATCGATCACTTCATATTATGCCTGCCAACAGGAGTTCCATTTGTTTCCGATACTGGCGCTTACCTATGAGTAATGGCAGGGACTGTATATTGTGATATCACAGTTGTGGGTGTCACTCACGGACATGGAAACGTTCTGGAGAACAGTTAATGATGGTGTTCACTTCGTAGCTGTCGAACCGCAAACAATGTGCAACTCTGACTGGAGTGCAATCTACCTTGCTCGTCATCGGTCTTGGTGTTCCTCAGGGTTCAATACTAGGGTCCCTTCTTTCCTTTATTTATACTAATAATATGGCTACCGCATTTAACCTATAAATATGTGGATTACTACAAACCGAATCTGAAGTTATCGCAAAAAAACTTATTACACACAAGTCTCGTGTAGAGGTAAAATCAATGAACAACCTATGCAAGTATAAAATGTTTGAATTCACGAGAGAGACAACATTAACTTGGTGTATATTTTGATAACAATCTATCATTAGTATAATCCAATCTTCAGCTTATCATCTAAGTTATCAAGATCTGTAGGCATCCTGAATACATTTATTGAATTCGTATCTCAACGTGTCCTTGGAAGCCTTCATTTCACGTCGTTCCAGCTATTCTTTATTTACGGAATCGAAACCTGGAATAGAACAGACAAAAGAAGAACGAATGGAGATATTTGCGCTGCAAAATAAAGCCATTTTGCTGTAAATAATATTCCATTCAACTTCATAGTACTCATTATTTTCAAACTAAGAATATCATCAAACAGGAAGATCAATACCAATTATAAATTGCACTCTACGCATCCGAAACCTTTTATAAGAAAAAACTTTCAATATCATTCAACTCGTGTTGGGGTGGATTGATGATTATTCATTTTATAGATCATTAACACTTTACTTTATTATTTATTATTTCGTGGTCTCTATTATTTATCGGTGCCCTTTTTTCATGGTGATAAATTTTAGATTAGTTATATAATTATGTATCGTTAGACTCCCGCCGGGGCCCTAGGCGGACTAGGCGGTGTGTTAGTTAGTGAAGTCCAACCTACGGTGGGAGAATTTGCGCTCTCCCGGGCGCTTTATAAATGTTCGAGCAAAGCTAGGCGTTTTGATGGCTAAATGGTGAAATAATGTTGATGTTGATCTTTGAGAGTGGAAGTCTTGAATAGCACTGTGCGTGGAGGGGCGAGGCGAGTCGAGGCAGTTTGAGACCAGTCGACTGGCGAGGCGACGAGTCGAGACGAACCTAGGCTGGTTGAGACTAGGTGACCCGGGAATGGGGGTCTTTGTGGGACCCGCGGAACTCGATGGTCTCGGGGGTATCGGGAACCTGGGGGACTTGGAAGACCAGCAGGATTTGGGGGGACCCACTTGGACCCTTCCGAAGCCCGTTGGGACACCCTTGAGACCTTTTGGAACCCCCTTGAGAAACTTTGGGACCCGCTTGAGGCCCCTCTGAGGCCCCTCTTGAGGCCCCTCTCAGAAAAATGTATATGTATATGTGAAATGCTTGAGTAGAACAATTAATTATTACAGTCCGCAGATTACTGGCATAGAAGGCGAGGTTCGCGTCGAGGCTGGTCGAGGTTGGTCGAGGTGCGTCGAGATCAGTCGAAACATGTTGAGGCGAGTCGAGTTGGTCGCGATGAGCCGAAACTGTTCGAAATGATTCGAGACAAGTCGAAATGAGCTGAGGCGAGGGGTCTCGGGGGACCCGGAGAGCTCTGGAATACCCGGAGGACTTGGGTTACCCTCCGGGATTCAACGGGCTCTTTTGGGACACAAGGGACCCCCACCCTATCCCATTAAACATTAAGTACGAAATCAATAATTTGAGTAGTTTTCCTGCCCATGACGAACCTGCTCTTACTTTCTTCTTCATGATCCACAATTTTGTCATGTATTATAATGCTGGTGTATTTGTGCGAAAGTTCCTGTTTGTGATTTTGTGAATGGGTGTTTTTTCTTCAGTCTGTGCTCGCTCGCGCGTGCACGGACCACATGTAGTTTCTGTGGTTGATCTGGACTGCGTAGCTATAAAATCTTGACAAGTTGCGGTTGGAGTTGATCTAATCCGTGAAGCCATAACCTTGAACCAATTCCGACGATACTATCTGTGCGCACTGTCGCGCGTGCAAATTACTTTTGGAGATCTCAGGGCATGGTGGCGGGGATTCGTTTTGTCTGAGTCTTTATCATACCTGAATAAATTGATTGTACCTCTACTTAACTAGACCGCGTAGCTGTAACCATTGTGTTGCATTGCTGTCGGAGCTGACTTTGTCCCGTGTAGCCGTATACCTTGTACCAGTATCAACGATGATACCTGTGCGCACTGGCGTGCGTACATATTACTATTGAAGTTCTAAATGATTGTTGCGAGGGATCGTTTCGTCTGAGTCTTACCTGAATAATGAAGTGAACTATAATCGACCTACTAGGTCGTGTTGCTTTGCTGTCGGAGCTGACTTTGTCCGTGTAGCCGTAAACCTTGTACCAGTCTCGACGATGCTACCTGTACGCACTGGCGTGCGTACATATTACTCTTGAAGTTCTATATGATTGGGAGCGGAGATCAGTTTCGTCTAAGCGCATTTTTTGTGCGCCTCATGATGCGTCTGACAGTGCTAATTTTTTTAAGTTTTTCTAACTTAAGCGGCGTTGTTTTTTCTCGCACGCTGAGGCGTGAGAGCCAACTGGAATCCAAAATCATCGAGCCCTACGGGGGAGCCTATTATTACTCGCGTTGAGGCTCTGGTGGAAATGAGAATCCAATCAAATCAAAATCAACTCATGAATTAGGAAAGTGTCTGTTGCACTCGGTCATTAACCCAGAAATACTTATAATCTTGCAATTCCCAGTCACAACAGAAATTGGGGTGGATGGATGATAATTCATTGTATTGATCATGAACACTTTTTTCGTAATTTATTTCTTTTTCTTTCGTGGGCTCTATTGTTTATCTCTGTCCTTTTTCATGGGGATAAATTTTGCATTGTTTATTATTTATCAAGGTTGGTAGAAACTAGGTGATCCAGTGAATGGGGGGTACTCGTGGGACTCCCGGGACTCTGGGATCTCGGGGTTTCGGAAATCCGGGGACTTGAAAGACCAGGAGGATTTGGGGGGGACCCACTTGGACTCTTCTGGGGCCCCTTGGGATACTCTTGAGATCCTTTGGGACCCTGTTGAGAAACTGTTACCCCTCTTGCGGCCCCTCTAAATTCTGGAACCTCTGCTCCCCCCTCGAACGTTGTAAAACCCATACACAGAGGAATGTATTTATGAAGAGTGTTTGAGTAGAGAAATTAGTTATTACAGTCCTCGGCATTGCTGACGCAGAGGGGGAGAGCCGCGTCGAGGCTGGTCGAAATCAGTCGAAACATGTTGAGGCAAGATGGGTGCAACGAGCCGAGACTGGCCGAAATGATTCGAGACAAACGAGATGAGGTGAGGCGGGGAGACTCAAGAACCCGGGGAACTCGGGAGACCCGGAGGAATTGAGTTATCCTCCGAGGCTCATCGGGCTCTTTTGGGACCCAAGGGACCTCTGCCTCCCCACACCGCTCCAACCCTAAAATGCTTGAGTAGAAAAATTCGTCATTTCAGTCCAAAGGATTATAGGTGCAAAGGGGGAGAGCCGCATCGAGATCAGTCGAAAAATGTCGAGACTAGTCGAGTTGGGCGTGACGAGTCAAGACTGGCCGAAACGAGTCCAGACAAGCCCAGATGAGCTGATACGAGGGGACTCGAGAGACCCGGGAAGCTCGGGGTACCCGGGAGACTTGGGTTACTCTACGGGACCCATCGGGCTCTTTTTGGACTCGAGGGATCTCTGCCCCTCACACCATATCCCCCTACACGATAAGTGTGAGTTCAATAATCTGAGCAGTTTTTCAGCCCATGATTTGGGGTGGATGGATGATTATTCATTTTATAGATCATTACCACTTCATTTTTGTATTTTATTATTTCTTCTTGCTTGGGCTCTATTATTTTTTTCTGCCTTTTTTCATGGTAATAGATTTTGAATTGGGTATTATTACTATATGTATTAAGGTTGGTTGAGACAAGATGACTCATGGAGGGGAAGTTTTCGTGGGACCCGCGGGACTCGGGGACCCAGGGTTTCGGGAAGCCGGGGGACTTGGGAGACCGGGTGGATTTGGGGGATCCAATTGGACCTTTCTGGGGCCCTTTGGGACACCCTTGAGACCCTTTAGGACCCTTTTGAGAAACTGCGGGACCCTGTAGAGGCGTCTCTGAATCCTGGAATCTCTGCTCCCCCCTCCCAGCGCTGTAACATTCACACACAGAAAAATGTTTATGTGAGATGCTTGAGTGGAACAAATAACCATTGCAGTCCGCGGATTGCTGGTGCAGAGGGTGAGGGTCGCGTCGAGGCTGGTTGAGGTGCGTCGAGATCAGTCGAAACATGTTGAGGCGAGTCGAGTTGGTCGCGACGAGCCGAAACTGGCCGGAATGATTCGAAACAAGCCGAGATGAGCTGAGGCGAGGGGTCTCGGGGGGCTTGGGGAGCTCGGGGAGCTCGTGAAGACCCGGGGGGGACATGGGTCACCCTCCGGGATTCATCGGGCTCTTTTGCGACCCAAGGGACCAATGCCCCCGCCCTATCCCCATAAACAATCGGTGCGAAATCAATAATTAGAGCAGTTTTTCTGCCCATGACGAACCTGATCTTTCTTGTTCACGGTCCACAATATTATAACGCTGGAGTATTAGTGCGGGAGTTCGTGTTAGTGATTTTGTGAATGGGTATTTTTTCTTCAGTCTGTGCTCACTCGCGCGTGCACGGACCATATGCAGTTTCTGGGGTTGACCTGGACTGCGCAGCTGTAAAACCTTGTGACGCGTTGCGGTTAGAGTCGATCTAATCCGTGAAGCCATAGACCTTGTACCCGAGGGGTTGGAGGCGGGGATTAGTTTTGTCTAAGTCTTTATCTTGCCTGACTAAATAAATTGTACTTAAAATCAAATAGACCGCGTAGTTGTAAACATTGTGTTGCGTTACTGTCGGAGCTGGCCTTGTCCGTGTAGCCGTGAACCTTGTACCAATTTCGACGATACTATCTGTGCGTACTGGTGTGTGGACACGTTTATCATGAGGTTCTGAGGGGTTTGAGGCGAGGATTAGTTTCGTTTCATCTGAGTCTGTATCTTTCCTGAGTAAATATATTGTACCAATAGAACTGCATTGCGTAGCTGTAAATATTATGTTGCGTTGCTGTCGGAGCTGACTTTGTCCGAGTAGCCGTGAACCTTGTACCAATTTCGGCGAAATTATCTGTGCGCACTGGCATATGTACATATAACTCATGAGGTTCTGAGGGGTTGGAGGCGGGGATTCGTTTCGTTTCATCCGAGTCTTTATCTTACCAAAATGAATAAATTGTATTTATACAACTAAACCGCGTAGCTGTAAATATTGTGTTGCGTTGCTGTCGGAGCTGAATTTGCCCGTGTAGCCACTGACCTTGTACTAATCTTGACGATGCTACCTGTACGCACTAGGGTGCGTACATATTACTCTTTAAGTTCTAAAGGATTGGAAGCGGAGTTCCGTTTCGAGTAAGCGTTTTTCTTTTGCGCACCAGCGTGCGTCTGACATTGCTATTATGACTCATGTTGAGGCTCCGGTGGAAATGAGGCTCAAATCAAATCAAAACCAACCATACGCGTTGACAGTTGATCTCTTCCTTCATGCTACCCAGAGCTGCGATCGCGCATTATATGTTTACAATTTGTTTCCTGCTCCGAATGAAAGCCATCTGAAAGTTTCCCTTTCGAAAAGTACATAACCTACGAGGTTGCGCGCAGTCTCAGAGCGGTACTTTGAGACCAGGGGCCGCCACGTCTCCGACGACATGATCTATTCACATAATGATTAATATAAAATTAGCGGAAGAGTGTTGAAATCTGTCGTTGAGACACGTAACTTTCATTTGTAGGTCCAAATGACCTTACGTTACAAACAAGCTAGATGGAGGTTCATCTTGGCCCTTAGTAGAATCGTGACATCAGCTGCCGCTATTACGTTACTAACAAGCTAGATGGAGGTTCATCCTAAGGTTCTAAGTAGAATCGTGACATCAGCTGCCGCTACTACGTTACTAACAAGCAATATGGAGGTTCATCTTAAGGTCCTAAGTAGAATCGTGACATCAGCTGCCGCTATTACGTTACTAACAAGCTAGATGGAGGTTCATCTAAAGGTCCTAAGTAGAATTGTGACATCAGCTGCCGCTATTACGTTACTAACAAGCTAGATGGAGGTTCATCTTAAGGTCCTAAGTAGAATCGTGACATCAGCTGCCGCTATTTCGTTACTAACAAGCTAGATGGAGGTACATCTCAAGGTCCTAAGTAGAATCGTGACATCAGCTGCCGCCATTTCAAGATGAGCCTAAAGATGGACAAAGCATCTTATTCAAATTGATTGTTATACGGCATATCTCCATCATATCAGCACATTTTAAAAATGTAAATAATACAATATTTACTTGTATGTATGTGTGTAGAAGCCAAACTTCGATTCTGTCAACTGTCATTTTGAAGATTAGCTGACACCAACGATATTGTTGGTATATTCTCGTTCTCTATTAGCTGACAAATTTTCCTAATTGTAGCGATTGATATTCTTTGATGATCTATGGTTACGGCATTCTCTCTAAACGAGGTTTTCAAATGATTTCTGGAGTAAAAAACACAAACTTGGGTTGAATTTGGATAGAGAATAATTCTTTCTAAACCGTTACCAATATTCTTTGGCAACTATACCAATACTGTGGAACACTAACGACAGAGAATGAACGAAATTATATTCATAAACCTTTATATTGTCTTCCCTCTTAGGACAACTTTGTTCGGTCATGTTCAAGCCTCACTTGCTATCACAGATATTGGCTGTAAGGTGGCGACGCCAGTCAATCTCTGTCGGCTAGACACTTGCCAAGCTGCAGGCCTTAGTCGCCGCTTAGTCGCCACTGAACTGATCATTTTGCTACAAATATGAAATTGATGATCAGATTTTCAGAATTCATTTTGAATCTTTATGATAAATTCCCGTCACATCAATTCATGTCAAATTATTCCACGAATGGGTTTACACGAGACAAAATCGTCGGAAGTCTATATCTATGGAGATTGAGCCAACGCCGGGATGATGGTACTCCTACGCGGTACTGAGATGGAGCCAACACCGGGATGATGGTATTCCTACGTGATACGGAGATCGAACCAACACTGGGATGATGGTATTCCTACGTGGCACGAGCGTGTATGATGATAGTGATGCCCACTGCGATGATGAACTCTTGTCATCGATCAATGATGTTGCAATAGTTCTTCTGGGTAGCAAATAGTGATAATGGAAAGCTAATCTGCCCCAACATATTTTAACCATGTTGTACTAAATCTAACCTATCTTAACCTAGTCTTTTCTTCACTGTTCAGCTGCTACCCTCAATGCAGAATAGAAATAAAATTCCTTTTATAAGTACAGTCTATCACCGTGGCCCGGCCTTCACTATCATTGATGCTCTTGCGTCCGGCCTTCACTATCATTGATGCTCGTGCGCCTGGCCTTCACTATCTTTGATGCTCGTGCGCCCGGCCTTCATTATCATTGATGCTCGGTCGCCCGGCCTTCACTATCATTGATGCTCGGTCGCCCGGCCTTTACTATCATTGGTGCTCGTGCGCACGGCCTTCACTATCATAGGTGCTCGTGCGCCCAGCCTTCACTATCATTGATGCTCGTGCGCCCGGCCTTCACTATCATTGATGCTCGATCACCCGGCCTTCACTATCATTGATGCTCGGTCGCCTGGCCTTCACAGTCATTGATGCTCGTGCTCCCGGCCTTCACTATCATTGATGCTCGTGCGCCCGGCCTTCACTATCATTGATGCTCGTGCACCCGGCCTTCACTATCATTGGTGATCGTGCGCTCTTCCTTCACTATCATTGATGCTCGTGCGCCCGGCCTTCACTATCATTGGTGCTCGTCCGCTTGACCTTCACTATCATTGATGTTCGTGAACCCCGCCTTCACTATCATTGATGCTCGTGCGCCCGGCTTTCACTTTAATTGATGTTCGTGCGCCTGGCCTTCACTATCATTGTAACTCGTGCGCCTGGCCTTCACTATCATTGATGCTCGTGCGCCCGGCCTTCACTATCATTGATGCTCGTGCGCCCGGCTTTCACTATCATTGATGCTCGGGCGCCCGGCCTTCACTGTCATTGATGCTCGGGCGCCCGGCCTTCACTATCACTGATGCGCGTGCGCCCGGCCTTCACTATCATTGGTGCTCGTGCGCCCGACCTTCACTATCATTGATGCTCGTGCGCCCGGCCTTCACTATCATTGATGCTCGTGCGCCCTGCCTTCACAATCGTTGATGCTCGTGCGCCCGGCCTTCACTATCATTGATGCTCGGTCGTCCGGCCTTCACTATCATTGATTCTCGTGCGCCCGGCCTTCACTATCATCGATGCTCGTGCGCCCGGCCTTCACTATCATTGATGCTCGTGCGCCCTGCCTTCACTATCGTTGATGCTCGTGCGCCCGGCCGTCACTATAATTGATGCTCGGTCGCCTGGCCTTCACTATCATCGATGCTCGTGCGCCCGGCCTTCACTATCATTGGTGGCGCCCGGCCTTCACTATCATTGGTGCTCGGGTGCCCGGCCTTCACTATCATTGGTGCTCGGGTGCCCGGCCTTTACTATCATTGGTGTTCGGGTGCCCGGCCTTCACTATCATCGATGCTCGTGCGCCTGGCCTTTCTATCATTGATGCTCGTGTGCCCCGCCTTTACTATCATTGATGCTCGTGCGCCCGGCTTTCACCATCATTGATGCTCGTGTGCCCGGCCTTCACCATCATTGATGCTCGTGTGCCCGGCCTTCACCATCATTGATGCTCGTGCGCCCCGCCTCCACTCTCATTGATGCTCGTGCTCTCGGCCTTCACTATCATTGGTGCTCGGGTGCCCGGCCTTCACTATCATTGGTGTTCGGGTGCCCGGCCTTCACTATCATCGATGCTCGTGCGCCTGGCCTTTCTATCATTGATGCTCGTGTGCCCCGCCTTCACTATCATTGATGCTCGTGCGCCCGGCCTTCACTATCATTGATGCTCGTGTGCCCGGCTTTTATTATCATTGGTTCTCGTGCGCCCGCACGAACAGCAGATCTGTATTTACTTGAATCTCCGTCAATATCAATTTGCGACGATTTTGACATTCGATGTGCGTTCTTATTCCAACCAACAAAATATATTCACAAATGATCAAAATCAAGAAAACTCTTCAAACTTAGCAATAGTGAATATTTCTGTTGTACCAACGAGTAAACCGAACATCGATTTATCATTCATGTAGAATTGGTTAGCATCTTGGCTGGGTTTGGGTATTGAACAACTTGGGAGGATCGCCAGGTCAAGAAATATCAGCAGTGCAAGAGGAGAGGTTAGCAATATTAAACCTTGTATGGTGATAAGTATAGGGGAGGTGGTAAGAAATTGGTTATGAAGTCACATCGGCGTGGCTGAGGACATTATCTCCTATACCTGTATCAGTCATTTCTACTGTTACTGTCCTTTATCTGTCCCAGCAACAACAAGGAGCTTGGGTTGTCAATTTAGGAATAGGTAGGTTACTGTGTACATTATTTCTGAAAGGAGTGTTTTCATCTCGAAATATCAATCGGCCTCATTTACCATGAATTCTCAACATATTTGTCAACTCCCTTGGATTGTTATGGTGTCATGCGAACTATAAAGTCTAAGATGAGAAAATCGCATGTAGACAAATGTTCTCAATTTATAAGTTTGAGGTTTTTATTTGTTTGGGCTTCGAATGATTTGAAGAGGGAAATAATGCTGATTATATTTCTGCGCAGATAGTAAGCAAGTTATACTTACATGAACGCGGAATGAGGAAAATAATGCCACACAACATGACTATTATGGAACAATCCGTGAACTATTTTGTTTGTTGCGTATTCACATCGCGAACATAACAGTGGCATCTGAACACCTCGCCATCCGTTCACAGATTCCTGTTTTATTTGTTTACCATACGGTCATATGTCCTGTATTGCGGTTAAAATCGTCGTCTTGTGTTTCATAAAGGATGTATTTGGCTTTCCGGACAACAGCAGGAAGACGACAATATATAAATTGACGCGAATGGAAATTAGTTGATTTACGCGAAATTTTCACGAATTGTCCATTTCTGCTGTTACTCTCCTTTATCTGTCCCAGCCATTGCTGCTGTTACTCTCATTCATCTGTGCCAGCCATTTCTGCTATTACTCTCATTTATCTGTCCCATCCATTTCTGCTGTTACTCTCATTTATCTGTCCCAGATACTTCTGCTGTTACTCTCCTTTATCCGTCCCAGATATTTCTGCTGTTGCTCTCATTTATCTGTCCCAGCCATTTCTGCTGCTACTCTCATTTATCTGTCCCAGATATTTCTGCTGTTACTCTCATTTATCTGTCCCAGATATTCCTGCTGTTACTCTCCTATATCTGTCCCAGCCATTTCTGTAGTTACTCTCATTCATCTGTCCCAGTCATTTCTGCTGTTACTCTCATTTATTTGTCCCAGCTATTTCTGCTGTTACTCTCATTTATCTGTGCTAGCCATTTCTGCTGTTACTCTCATTTATCTGTCCCAACCAATTTTGCTGTTACTCTCATTTATCTGTTGCAGCTATTTCTGCTGTTACTCTCATTTATCTGTTGCAGCCATCTCTGCTGTTACTGTTTTTATCTGTCCCAGACATTCCTGCTGTTACTCTCCTTTATCTGTCCCAGACATTACTGCTGTTACTCTCCTTTATCTGTTCCAGTCATTTCTGCTGTTACTCTCTTTTATCTGTTCCAGTCATTTCTGCTGTTACTCTCCTTTATCTGTTCCAGTCATTTCTGCTGCTACTCTCCTTCATCTGTTCCAGTCATTTCTGCTGTTACTCTCCTTTATATGTTCCAGCCATTTCTGCTGTTACTCTCCTTTATCTGTGCCCGTAATTTCTGCTGTTACTCTCCTTTATCTGTTCCAGTCATTTCTGCTGTTACTGTACTCTCCTTTATCTGTTCCAGTCATTTCTGCTGTTAGTCTCCTTTATCTGTTCCAGTCATTTCTGCTGTTACTCTCCTTTATCTGTTCCAGTCATTTCTGCTGTTACTCTCCTTTATCTGTTCCAGTCATTTCTGCTGTTACTCTCCTTTATCTGTTCCAGTCATTTCTGCTGTTACTCTCCTTTATCTGTTCCAGTCATTTCTGCTGT
>SDVV010029656.1:0-11780 GCA_016164225.1 Gammarus roeselii | reverse complement strand
AATCTCGTGATTCAGGAGAAAGCATTCGTCAAGTAACACATCTATGCATTATTTGCTCCCTACAGTATTGTGAAAGTGGTCTACAATGCCGTGTGACTTGGCGTTACAGTATTGTGAAAGTGGTCTACAATGCCGTGTGACTTGGCGTTACAGTATTGTGAAAGTGGTCTACAATGCCGTGTGACTTGGCGTTACAATATTGTGAAAGTGGTCTGCAATGCCGTGTGACTTGGCTTTACAGTATTGTGAAAGTGGTCTACAATGCCGTGTGACTTGGCTTTACAGTATTGTGAAAGTGGTCTACAATGCCGTGTGACTTGGCTTTACAGTATTGTGAAAGTGGTCTACAATGCCGTGTGACTAGGCGTTTAATGTACTAAGTAAATCTGGTGCCGCTTTCTGGACCACCCTCGTGAAGAAACTGCGCAACTCAGCTGTCGGGTAAACAAAACGTTGCGCCGAATTATAAATCTAAGATAGCAATAAGATTATTTTCTCCAAACAGCAGCAGCTACAGTGGTGGAGGCAGCCTTACCAAGAGTCGAAACAGCGGGTCCAGTCAGAGCAGCGGTTTCGGTGATCAGCAGAATAAGAAAGACGTCCACACCTCTAGCCTTACAGCTTCTGATCAAGAGAATTTGGCGCTTAGTGGTGAAACGGAGCCAAACACAAGCAGTCATGTCATCGGCCACTCCACGGAGTCATCGCACTTGGAGGAGAACACATGCCAAGATGGGACTAGCATCAATAACTGTTCCTCGGAAGCAACCATCAATGCGGCTCCCATTCAGAGGTGCGTAGTTTAAACTTTATTCCACCCCCCCCCCTTCAGTCATGTTCAACTCCAGAGAAAACTTTAACTTATTGAATAGTCCGCTCTTGAAGTTTAATTCCAGAGGTAGAGTTGTTCGCCCGGAGAACTTTAACAAAGACTTGCATAAGAGGTTTCTCCTATGCAGAATTGTATACTTATTGTGCCAATCTCACTAAAATAGAAGGATACACTCTCACCAGCTTTAGGAGAACGTTAGACGTAGGTTTGTTCCCATTGATTAGCACAGTTGCAGATTCACCCACCAGCGCGTCACCGGTTGCGATGGTATACCCTATCCACCATGAGACATAACAAAAGACAACGTGTCTCCAATTTTCAGAGAGAAGCGAACTAAAGAGCAGAAGCAGCGAGATTACAAGCGTAAAAAGCTGGATGACGGACATTATCAGACGTACGATGGGTTCCCGCTCCCCCCGGACATGTTTTCTTTCGCTCCGGACGGAAATCGCTCACGGTCGACAGAAAAGTTGTCGCAATGCAATGAGCCTCTTTCCATGCCTACTCGTTCCCTTCACCACAAGCAGATCAATGAACTCAGAGAACCAGTCCTGCGTCTTCCAGCCTCGGCAGCGGATTCTTTTGATTCGAAAAGGGACGAGCAGAATGCTCATTCGAACACCATTTGTCAGCCAATGACACAATCTAAGAAATTCCCAGTGTTTTACGGCGTAGCCAACCAAATCTCAAGCAGTAACACCTCACACGATTTCATCCATCAGAAGACTACAGGTAAACTAGATCTAATGGGAAGGGAATCATAGAGCAAGGGCATAACTGTGTTCAAAACCCTTAAATCCGTACAGGTCATTTGAGAGATACAACCCCAACTCTAGTCATGATATCATTCATATAAGAAAAACATTAGAATTTCCTGATCTTTACTGGGAAAGCAATATAAAAAATATGTTGTAATAATAAATAAAAATCGTCGGAAATTAAGGATTTTATTAATTATGTTCTCATAGATTTATATTGTAAACGAGGAATAAATTACCGCAACTATTCTTTAACAGATGTAGCATGCCCAAGCACAAGCTCGTACCGAGTAAAATGTGAGCAGCAGACGACCGCTGATCAGCCCACCCTCATCTACATGCAGGCTCTTAACTACATCAAGCGCATCAAGAAAGGCTTCAATGATGCAGGTGACGTTATTTCTTAGCCGTAAACCGCACACTAGCCGAGCAAACGAAGCTATGCTTTGACCACTATTAAGTAAGTCTGATGCGCATTACAGCATTCACACGAATAAACAGTTCGAATTGTGATTCAACTTCAAATTCAGTCATATATGGCATATCAATTGTAAAGAAATCTTCGCTGTACTTCTTCAGTACTTTTTAGCTAGTATCTATCCCACGAGATTCACAATCAAGGTACGTATCATGTTCACTTCTGCCACAACAAAGACGTCTATTTGAACCAGAAATGGAAAACTATAAGTCAACATCCATCGAAAAATGTGTTTTGGATAGTATCTTTCATCATTAAATAAGAAATTGGTATAAGTAGCACGGTACATTATTTGTTAAGAAAATATTCATTTTCTGTTATACAGGGTGGGCATCAAAAATGTATAGATTTTAAAATCACTCTAACTTTTATCGCATAATAGATAGGAAATTGGAAAAAGCTCATTCGGGAAGAAATGATTATTAGTTTCCTTTTCACGCACAATAACTTCTGAAGACGACCTTCAAAACTCGCAACGACTGTCCGGATAAGCGAGGCGATGACTTCACTCACATATTTATTGAGTTCACAGAGGGATGAAGGCTTTTATCTGAATAAATGGTCCTTGAAGTAATCTCAGAGGCAGAAGTCGAGCGGAGATAGGTCAGGCAGAGGCAGTAGTTGAGCGGGGAAAGGTTAGGTGATATTGGTGGCCAGGAAAATTCCCTCCTGTATGAAATGAATTTGGCAAAAAATCAAGAGATCTACCAGTACGTGGCATCTGTGAAGGAGTGCGCCGAGGCACCAAATTGCTGGAACCACAGCTCTGATGCCTTGCTGCGTTCAAAAATACTTTTCAGCATCTCAATGTACTTCTAAGTCATCTGTTTCGCTGATTCCAGCATCTTTAAAGAAAAACGGCCCGTAAGTGTTCGTTGCACTCAGTCCACACCACACGGGTACCTAAGGAAAACACAATGGTTTAAAAATACTAAACGCAGGTTCGTGTGCGACCACTTCTGTTAATTCTGTTCATTTGGCATACCATTCAAGTAAATATGGCACTCATCGCCGTTTTCGGAGAGTCATCGTTTGATAGCAGTTTATATGATACGACGGACGTTTTCAACGATACATTTTCGTGGAAACAAAACGACTTATCTTTTTATTGAGACGGAGCTTTGATTCAATTCCATATCTCTTAATAAACGGAAAAAATGAAATGATTTTAAAATGTATACATTTTTGGCGCCCAGCCTTGTTATTATTTGTATTTAAACTTGTTACATTCACCATTAAAATTTCACGATTTTGATGTGTATAGGCCTGTCCTTGCAGTGTCCTGTCCAGAATGTTTTGAGAACTAAGCCAACAACAAATGATAATATGCCGCCTTTAGTCTTTTAGTGTAGACGATGGCAAGGACCCATCCAGCGAGGCATCTGCAGACCTGTCCACGTTATTTATGGTATGTTTTTGGAAGATACTGATATTAATAAGCGGTGTGATGTACTTCTAGGACTACTGTTAAACAATCCTGACGTGGTCCATCTTCCCAACAACCAACACGATGCTATCGCAGGCTTCATCAAGAGCTTCGGAAGCAACGTGAGTTGCGACAAAAAAAAACACTTCTCCATCTTTTCTAATGGCATGAATTTTTTATTATAGCATTATTATCATTCTTCTAACCAAGATACGTTAACTGTGTTACCTATTGTTGTTGATTGTAATTAATACAATTTGTAAACTCACAGTAAGAGGTCTACGAGGTGTGATTAGAAGTTCCTGGACTGATCAAGTCACTAAATTTGCATTTGTCAAGAAGATCGATGATATTCTCAAGAAACAACCCCATTGAGCCTTTAATTGCGCATAGTAACTTTATCGGTCCTGAAACTTGTGGAAACACATGTGGTAGCCCTCTTGCTGACAACCAATTTAACCGAACCTACTCTCTTCGTGAGCCTTATAGCTATTGGTTGCTCTCTCAACGAATTACCTCTGTTTCAGAGCTTCCCTCCATAACGTCTATATCTAGACTGTTGTTGTCAAGGGTTTTGTTGCATGCAAAGTGGGGGTGCCTCCTCACAAGCCGTGCACGCACCCGTCCTCTACTCGCACCAGAGTAATCAAGACATCGGTCGAGAGAGTGCAGCTCCCCGTGGGTTGGGCGAACATTGAGCGATCGCTAGAACCAATGTACGCGGGTGACATGCAGACTCAATGGTGTTCACCATCACTCTCAATGGCAACACCAATTGGAAGGATGAGTAGCACGTGACAAATTTGACTGATCACCTCTAATTATATTGATCGAGCACACGATGCCCGTTATCCATCTACTTCTGGGCAAAAAATATATTCTCAAACCTCTTTTTTCTTGTTGATTCATAGGTAAGGTTTGGAGTGGTACGTCTCCGATTCAAATGAGTGTACACCACCTCAAGTGCTTATGTGGTTTATTGCTAGATCAGTCTTAAACTCTGATATTATTCCAGACGTGCAGTTCGACGATGTATCACTGACTTTGGATCAAGTGATCATCATACACTGAACTATTTAATCTGGTGCTGTTTGAAAAGAGAGTTTTTGTACAGTCAGCTTTGAAATGATCACTCTATTGTAATGTTGTTGAGCTAAATTTGAAGTGCAAGGACATTTCTATCACACCTCGTATGTTTCCTCGCGAGTTTACAAATATAGTATTTTATTGTGTGGCAGCTCCCTGTTATAACATCTTCGCTTGCAGAAACATTCATCACAATCAGATGTTCCTCATAATTGTTGTTGCATATATTTTATAATAAATATCATTATGTAAAATCACAAACAATACTAAAAAAGTTTCGCACCACAGCATTTGAATCCAATTGATTACTGTAATTTTTACTATCATTTTCATTGCGTCTGATGGCGTAGAGATAATTTTGTAAATGGTTATTGCCAAGATAATTGTATATAAAAGAGGTTGATTAATTTAGGAAAGTATGGCGTACATTTTATTCAACCATGTTTTCGATGTCTAGGACAATGGTAGTGAAAGTTGATTACTCATCAATGCACTGAAACAATATGTAAAATAAATAATCTGATACTAACCTAAATTAAATGTTGATTTATGACTCAGTAATGTTATTTTTGTGTTGGCTAACAGCAAAATGGCATTACGATTGTGCTAAGCATCAGAGACGGCACCGTGTTGCGGGTGTCCACGAATATCACAGAGGTCCTGGGCTTCCCGGAGGAAATGTTCGTTGGACACTCGTTTATCGACTTTGTTTACCCAAGTGATTCCGTGCACTTTTCGTCCAAAATAATCAACGGAATGAGTCTCTCCATCAACGACCTCTCGCAAGGTAGGCAAGAAAAAAACACGTGATAGTAAATTTGTTAAAATAGTTACGATAAAGTGGATAAAGGATAACACACGGAAAAAACTTCCCGTTAATGACTTCAACCGAAAAATATTGGTATACATTTTAGTCTTTTTCTGAATGACGTTAATTAACCAATTGTTTTTTTACCCGGCAGTGGATAAATCCCTGTCGCCATTTTACTGCCGCATCCGAGAGTTGAAGTCTTACCAAACGCCCACATACAACGTGCGTGACGTCAACTCATACAAACCCTGCAAGATTACCCTCAAATTTAAAAGCACACCATCTCTTGCTGAAGAGGAACTAACGACTGCCTTCCGCCACCTGCGTCAGCCCACTCCAAATGTTCTACTGGCAGAAGTGATCCCCGTACCATCCTTTTATAAAGGTCATTTTCCTACCTAACTAGCGGCACTTTCTTACCATAATATAGAAATCAAATAAATATCTTTATTTGTTCATAAACGGTATGGTATTCTGTCTCATGGCGCAATAAAATTATATGTAAATATACACAAAAACATCCAGAATACGTATGATAAGCAAAGACCATCAAATCTGATTAAGTAACACCATAAGTACATCACAACGTGTAACTGAGTTAATGGAACCGTGTATGAACGGTAGGGAGCCTCTTACTTTTACTGCTGAACGTGAGTAAACGACTCTTTCCGGGACATGTCACGACCAAAGAACCATCAAAATAAGTTTAACGTACACAATAAATCTGAACTTATGATGACCAAAGTATTACGATAGGACATTGAAATATTTTTATGAAACAATTGGTAGGGAGTGTTAATTCTGATAACACGTCTTACACGTTAGGTAGTAAAGGATGTTAGGGTATGTGTAGGTCTATGCGAGTTAGAGCTCATACACACACGGTATTGTATTACTGAATGACGTTCAATCTATTCATAAATATGCCTGAGGTAGCTCTCTAACCAGGATGTTTGGACATTCAGTTGTAAAAGTTTTTTTTACCAAGATGTCGTGATTGACAGCGTCATGTGCTTTAGGGTTGTCCAGTAGAACAAGTAATTATAGATTGTTTCGTCTATAGCTTTGTATACAAGTTCGGAAAGTTTGAGTAGTGTGTCTTCGGTAGAGATCTTCCGTCTATTAGCATACTGACTGTTATTGATCAGGTTTGCATCCTCTGGCTAGTCAAGAATTTTGGACATTTCTGGTAGGAGGCTAATGATGCCTTCAAATATAAACTTCTTTAATTATGTGCAAAGTATATAAAAGAGGTTGTATTCAAAATAATGTACCGAATTTTATATTGCAGTTCCTGATGAAGTCATTAACGAAGGCCATTTCATTATCCGACATTCCGCCGCTTGCAATTTTTCGGAATACGATCCGGATGCGATTCCTTTCCTTGGCCATCTTCCTCAAGACTTAACGGGCAACTCCATCTTCGACTGTTACCACCCAGAAGACTTACCTTTACTGCTCACTATCTATCGAGAAAGTAAGTGTAATTTGAGAAAAGCCCTGAGACCTAATCTTAGACGTTTATGAATAATGGCATACCACATATAGTTTAATTATTGCTTCTTTATTACTAAGGAATAATAAAGGTGTTTTCAACAGTCATTCGGGAAGAAGGAAAGCCATTCCGAAGCGAGTCCTACCGCTTCCGGACATTCAACGGCAGCTGGGTGGTTCTGGAAACAGAGTGGCTGTGTTTCGTGAACCCCTGGACACGGAAAATTGACTCAATTATTGGACAACACAAAGTGATAAAGGTAAAGGTAATAAAATGCAGACAAAGGAAACAGATGCATGTTATGAACTGGGATTCCTACTATAATTGATATTTCAAATTATCCTTCTGGACGAATGACGATGATCTAATAATAAATGTATGATTTCAGGGACCCCGTGACATCTCTATTTACATGGAACAATGTTCCGGGCCGTTGAGCTCGTTTTCTGAGGAAGTGTGCATGGTGGCGCGCAAAGCTCGCAGAGAAATCATCGAACTGCTCTCACAAGTAAGAGCGGCGCTTTGCCATCTTGACAAGCTTTCAATAACTCAGATATACTATGCATGTCCCAACAAACATAAACAACCTTTACAATGTACACGTTTTTGATCGGCCTTTCTGTCCCACAGCCCGTTGCTGCAAGTTTAGCAAAAGTTCTCCATGAAGTCCAACACCCAGCTGTTTCGGTAAGAGTCTGGTATTAGAAATCAACGTTCAATAATTATTCCTCAGATGAAATCTATGTTATAAGCTAGGTCATGAACATGCAGCAAGGAAGTGTATACAGTGTCTAATTGCCGTACGTGCGTTATCGTTTACAGCCGATGCAGCAGGAAAACCACACGAAGAAAGTTCCCCTTGCCAAACGACGTCGAACCCTGGCTGAAATGATGAGCTGCCTAGTCAATGACATCCACAACAGAGAGATGGATAACATCGCTGCAGCTGCCGCGACAAAGACCTCACCGGTTCCAGTGACTACCGTGAGCACTTCAACATCGGCTAGAACCACCACGTCAGCCATGCCTACTAACAATGCCTTCGTAGCTCAGCGATGCCAGGCCCCAAACCAGGCAGAGCAGCCAATAACGGTGAGTTGCAAATTATAACAAATACGTAACACGAGAGTTAGTGTGTCACACATTAATTGACGTTTCGATCATGTACAATATTTTAAGTTCTTATTATTTTAGCGATGATTTGCGTGTGCCCATACGATCTAAAACTCAACCAATTGTTCTGTAGAACTTGAAATTTTTAATCCATGTGGCTAAAATAATCAATACCATTTAATTTCTTTCATCAGAACTGGGCGGCTCCCCAGGTCACTAAGGGGGAATCTCTTTTGTCCTCTTCTGAGTCGCCGTCAACATACAGCCGTCTCAACTATTCCGCAACAATGTTACGGTAAGTTACAAACTTGGTGATATACGGAACATACATTTTGAGCAACACTATTTCAAGGAACAAGTTGTGTTGTTAGCTAGACAGCAAAGTACTGAAAGATTTATAATAATCGAGTCTGTTAACTCTTAAGGCTGTTTGGCATAAAGTTCACACATTCTCCGTCGCATAGAACCTCTAATTTCTAAGTAATAGGAAGATTTATTGAAAAAATAGTTACTATTCGAAGTCTCCGAATATTGTTTTATTCCTGCCTTAGGACAATGAAGTCTCTACGTCATAACAAATTACTTGATTATCTTCACAGGTTCTTCCAGAGTAACCCACGAACAGCTTCAACCGACGTGAGCGGAGAGAGTAAAATGGAATCCTCCGTCCAGGGTAGCATAGGTAGGTTTTCTTCAGCAGATAACAAATGGAAACTTTGTGAACATTGGATTTATATACTATTGGTTACAAAGATAGAGACCTTATTTTTAATTTCGCGTTTTGAATACGACATCCCTGCACCGAGATTGTATGTTTAATAGTATGTTTTTACACATTTGCATTTTCTCCTTACGTTTGACTGTAAACATAAAACCGTAAAACTTACCTAACTACATTCAATTTGATTTAAATGAAGTTTAAATAAAACGCGAAATTAAAGATAAAGTCTCTATCTTCATAACCGATAGTACCTGTTCCTAAAATTTCAGTTGAATGGCACTGCAGATAATGTGCAATGACGAAGCTATTTCTAATATATTGCCAAATGTCAATTTCAGCCGCAAATTACACTATTTCCGACAAAATATATGAAATAATATGCTTCAAGTCAGTAAGGGTAGTTACAATTAGCTCTGAAAACACTGCGCAGCCAACATTTCTCACGAACCTTTCGTAACTTGTATTTTTGAACAGATGAAGCGAAGAGCAGCACATCCCCAAAGCAGCAGTTTTGCAAGTTCTCCAACTCTGCTCCCTCCGGTGTTAACAAGTCCCACTACATGTCCGGGTACGGGTCAGGATCAGGAGACACAATATATTTAACAAGGTAACTTGGTGATAACTTCAGCATTCCTTATAAAACTTCTCTAGTTGATTTAGGTAGAGAGGCAGCATAAAAATTGTTTAGCAAAGTGAGTATCCAAAGCCAAAATAATGACAGTTTTATGTACACGTTTCACCTAGTGAAAAAAATCAACACAGCTTCGTTAAAATTAAAAATAACTATTGAAATTAGCATCATAAGCAATTTTCTAGTTGGCCATGACACAATATTAATCCCTAAGGGTTGGTTTCGTTTCGATCATTAAAGTGAAAATAGAGACATGTTGTGACGGTTCCCGTTTGGCTTGGCAGGAAATATGGCAGCAAAGACGCGACAGACAGTGGCAGCGGGGAGAGTGCCAGTGACCCCAGCAGTATCAGCAGGGGAGCCGGCTCTGGCACCTACAGGCACGTACCTCTGACGGAGGAGGTCCTCACGCAACACAACCAGGAAATGCAGATGCGCTTCATGGATAGGCAGAGGAAAAATGCGGTCGCTGACACAACAGCTTCCAAACAAAGGGAGAGGGTTCCTTATGATATCGAGCAGCAAGAAACATCCAACAGGAAAATCCCTTCTAAGGTACGTAGAATGTAATACCAGACCATTACCAATTGGATATCATTATGCATGTACAAAAGGGTTGGTGAATTTTGATCATGATGTCCATGGACTGAGGGATGCTCTCCAGGCCTGTCCTCAAGGTAACATGAGAAGAGTATCGACGAGGGTCAAATGAATTAAACCTCAATTGACTTGTCAGACTCAACTCAATCAAAATTAACTAAATGAAATTTCAATTATATGAATCAACCTAATGAAATAAAACGAGATTTAACGGTTATTTTCTTCCATTCAACAGTGCGCATTAAAAAGGCCTTGTTCACCCACGAAACTGGCTGAATGTCGTCCCTCTAAGTATCCGTTCCTGGAAAGGGCTTCAATTCAGGGATCCGGCGAACCACCCCGTCACAACACTGTGTCTCAGATGAATAATATGACCAAGCCTTCCATCAACTCGTTCCACAGGTGGGATTTAATTTGTGGCAACACTTCTATGTATGCTAATTTTGAATGCGTCAAACCTACCTGAGATCCCGAGGCCAAAAATTCCCTTGTGGTCAGATTTTCAGAAAATGTCTTTGACTTAAAAAATGTGGTGCCATATTTTTCAGTGGATCAAGTTCTCGAGCGGCTCCCCTTCCGCCTGCCAATGATCCTAACCTACCTACAAGCCACGCCCAATGCCGCGGGATGATGTCCGCACCTTTTCTGGTTCCTGCTCACCAAATTTCCTCCCATACAAATGCATATCAAAATCCGAACTTAGTAACTAATTCTTCCGGACATATCTCGCAAGAGCAGCATCAACTGAACACAAGCAGCCACCACAACCAATATCCGATACCTCCAATGATGATGGGCCCACATCAGAGTCCATACATGATGACTCCCCAGGGTATGTACGCACACAACTCTGCTTGTTAAAGTATGTAGATCACGAGATATAATCTAGTACTTGATAATAATCACATTTATCTACATGTAAGATAAAATTTCGCATATTTTCTATCAAATGTTGTTTTAGCAGACTCCGCCTGCATATTAAAAGTCTTCTTATGTGCATTACCCAGGTTTGGCCCTTCCAATCCAATACATGGGAGGCTACCCCAGCATGTATATTCCACCACCGGCTCCGTTTAACCAAGCGATGTACAGCCACCCCTCGTCGATGATGCCAAACATGATGTTGCCACATCCCTTTATGCAGCAACACCCGCCACGAGCGGACCAACTCCATGTCTCTTCAACAGCCTTAAATGCCAATGGCCGGCTGGTCGACTGCCCAGAATATGATATCGTCGGTGTGCCCCAAATCGAAAGGGTGCGTTTAACGATCACGGCACAGATAAAAAAATTATCCAAATGCTCATCGTAGAATCACTGCCTCAATTAAAACTCCATGAAATGTGTAGCTGAACAAACAAATTGCGTTCCTT
Source organism: Gammarus roeselii (assembly GCA_016164225.1). Taxonomy (NCBI): domain Eukaryota; kingdom Metazoa; phylum Arthropoda; class Malacostraca; order Amphipoda; family Gammaridae; genus Gammarus; species Gammarus roeselii. The sequence continues at coordinate 456 of SDVV010029656.1, read as the reverse complement.
AATAATCCCTAATAATGTCACTTGAAATAAATCCTAAAATTACGGAGTAAACCGCTTATACTCAAAATAACTATGTACGCCGTTAAATAATCCTAAAATTACAATGAACACTACTTACTTGGGTAAACGTATTGTTTTAAATGATTTCAACTTGTCTTTTATGAATGAATCTTGGAGAAATAGAAGAAAACCAATCAGTGCACGGATGAACTTTTAATTACGTATGTTGCTGTGCATTCGAATTGAAAAATCCAGATTATTCGATCAATTGCTGTGAGTTGTAACAAACCCAGGCTGGCATGCTCTTCCCATCTCTTAGGCATCGGGTTTGATGAGGTCCAGAAAAAATAGAACTTACCGATTCACTGATCTTGTAATTATGATCGTTCGCATGAACCTTGTTGCAATTTGTCTAACAGATATTTATGAACGTGTGTATTTTTATTTATACATACA
>SDVV010029655.1:0-11781 GCA_016164225.1 Gammarus roeselii | reverse complement strand
AACAAAGCAAGCTGTGCACCGCAACAAAGCAAGCAGTGCACCGCAACAAAGCAAGCAGTGCACCGCAACAAAGCAAGCAGTGCACCGCAACAAAGCAAGCAGTGCGCCGCAACAAAGCAAGCAGTGCACCGCAACAAAGCAAGCAGTGCACCGCAACAAAGCAAGCAGTGCACCGCAACAAAGCAAGCAGTGCACCGCAACAAAGTAAGCAGTGCACCGCAACAAAGCAAGCAGTGCACCGCAACAAAGCAAGCAGTGCACCGCCACAAAGCAAGCAGTGCACCGCAACAAAGCAAGCAGTGCACCGCAACAAAGCAAACAGTGCACCGCAACAAAGCAAGCAGTGCACCGCAACAAAGCAAGCAGTGCACCGCTACAAAGCAAGCAGTGCACCGCAACAAAGCAAGCAGTGCACCGCAACAAAGCAAGCAGTGCACCGCAATAAAGCAAACAGTGCACCGCAACAAAGCAAGCAGTGCACCGCAACAAAGCATGCAGTGCACCGCAACAAGCTCGCAAGCGCAATAGTTACCATCTCTATTCTCTTAATTGCTTGCTCTAGAGCTGAATTAAGTCAACTCATCAAACGGGCTGTTGTACAGATTTATAGCTGCCTCGACCTGTAAGCCGCCGTAGACCGCTCATTTATGCGTCGTGCTCTAAGGGTCAGTTAAATATTCCAAACAGCTTCCTGCCTCTCCACCCAACAGCCTCACGCTGTTCACTGTTCAGTGAAGAGGCAGTTCTATGGACCAAACACTTTTCGCATTGATGAACAATTTTCCACTACAACTGAACAGCGCTGAGGTTCCTGTCTGTGGTTTGTGGACCTCGAAAGGGGCCGAGTATTTTGGACGGATTAGAGAACAGCTGTCACAATCCTTCGTCAAATGTGGTCTATTATGAGTGTTCTCTATGTTCGTCTTTGAACTATTTCCACTTGAATAAATCACAGGAGGGAAAGTTTAACCAAACATATATTTTCAAAACAGGCTGTAAAATGAGTTCATTGAGTAAGGATTTATATTGTCTCATATTTTACCTTGCCGCTCAAGTAATGACCTTCAGTGTTTACATAAACTAGACCCAAAAGCGGCCGTAGGGAACTAAAGCACATGGCCAGTCTTCCGTGGTCATATTAAGATGCTTTTCCCTTCACGTCACCTCACAAGCGCTGGAGATGATCGGCCTTGGACAGCATGTCATGGCGGGGGCAGACGACGTGCCTAGAATATACAGACCTGGCCGGCACACTTGGGGGATTTATACAGCTATTACTTACTAGGCAAAGTAGCGGGGACAAGGAATTCATGAGAGTATTTTGGTCGTCCAATGCGGGGCACCGCGGCCCATGACTCGTATCGTCATTCTGGACAGGCTGTAACAAAATATATCTAGACCTTATTTATTGATGCTTTTGCATGCTAATCCTGCTATGCTGTTCAGAATGTGTTGGCTCCGAACAGGAGTGCAATTATTCTAGTTTGTTAACGATGGAGCATCAAAATTTTAATATTGAACACTAGTTTAAATGAACACAGTTAAATGCTTCTTTGGATTAACACCCATGTGATAATTCTTTTTATTTAGAGGAATATTTGTATAAGATGTACCGCATTATTTGAATTCTCGCAGCTGAACCTCGACTACATTCAATGGTCGGAACAGCAAAGAACCACAACTTGTTCTCAACCACCAACGATCCTTCACGTTACTAGGCCATAATGCATCGCTTCTGTATACTACCAATCTATATTAGGAAATATGGTGGAGGCATCTTCTCGGGGTCTTCGGGACCCTTTAAAACTAAATTTATATTTTCACAGTGCCTGGCATGTGATCATGTCTGACGAGCTGTTGGCCTCATCACGAGTTAGTCACTAGGTAAAAAATGTCTCTATGAAAAGGTGCAGCCTTATCACCAACGAGCATAACATACCGGAAAGAGTTGGGAAGGATAGAGGTCGCTTGCAGTACCGACCACTGAGGGCAGTAAAGGTCGTTATGCGGGAATTCATTGGGATTAATTCCAAGAGAATCAAAGTAAAAATGAAAGGAAATGTCACATCGTCGCAAATCGGAAAACACATTTTGATCTGTGTACTTGAAATATTTTTGTTCGCTATGATATCATATTAAATAAATGTAAATCTCCTCCATGGGTAGGAATAGTGTCTAACTACATAATTTAGCATACATTAAATATCTATGCAATTTGGCTATGGAACGATGAGTCAAAAATATCACAAGATAGTCTTCGATGAAGGCTATAAGTCTAATATCACATAACAAGCAATGTGCTGAACAAACCTCATTCACTGCCTCTACACCTACACCCAATGTAAAAAAATATATCATATTTACTAACTGTAATGCATTGAACGCCTCCATCTTGTTCTTTGACCGAGTAGGAGTGTGCCTCCCTAAACTGATCATTTTGCTCGTGTGAAGGTCGTCCTTTATCCTTGCCTGGCCAGCCCTTATAATAGGACCACTAACAGACCCAGAACTCAGTTAGCTGCCGTAGGATTAGCATAAAGGCCGTAGCGTCCACGGATCGAACGGATGCCGTAGGAATAGTATGACTATCATAAGCCACAGCGCCCCGGCGCGATTGGCTGCTGTAGAACTAGCATCTAGGCCATTGCTTCTTGGGCTCGATCGGTTACCGTAGGATTAGCAAAAAGTATTGTGGCGCACCCGGCTAGATTAGCAGCCGTAAAATTAATAAGGAGACCGCTGCGTCCTCATCTCGATTGGCTGCATCAGGATTAGTTGGACTAGCACAAAGGTTGCAATACCTTTGGTTCAATCGGCTGCCGTAGGATTAGCACCAAGCCCCCAGCGTCCTCTGTTCCAGCTGCTGCCGTAGGATTAGCATCAAGCCCGCAGCATCCACTGTTCCAGCAGCTGCCGTAGGATTAGCACCAAGCCCCAGCGTCCACTATCCCAGCAGCTGCCGTAGGATTAGCACCAAAGCACCAGCGTCCACTGGTCCAGCAGCTGCCGTAGGATTAGCACTAAGCCCCAGTGTCCTCTGTTGCAGCAGTTGCCGTAGGATTAGCATCAAGCCCCAGCGTCCACTATCCCAGCAGCTGCCGTAGGATTAGCACCAAGCACCAGCGTCCACTGGTCCAGCAGCTGCCGTAGGATTAGCACCAAGCCCCAGCGTCCACTGTTCCAGCAGCTGCCGTAGGATTAGCACTAAGCCCCAGCGTCCTCTGTTGCAGCATCTGCCGTAGGATTAGCACCAAGCCCGCAGCGTCCTCTGTTCCAGCAGCTGTCGTAGGATTAACACCAAGCCCCAGCGTCCTCAGTTCCAGCAGCTGCCGTAGGATTAGCACTAAGCCCGCAGCGTCCTCTGTTGCAGCAGCTGCCGTAGGATTAGCAGCAAGCACCAGCGTCCTCTGTTGCAGCAGCTGCCGTAGGATTATCACCAAGCCACAGCGTCCTCAGTTCCAGCAGCTGCCATAGGATTAGCACTAAGCCCGCAGCGTCCTCTGTTGCAGCAGCTGCCGTAGGATTAGCAGCAAGCACCAGCGTCCTCTGTTGCAGCAGCTGCCGTAGGATTAGCAGCAAGCCCGCAGCGTCCTCTGTTCCAGCAGCTGTCGTAGGATTAACACCAAGCCCCAGCGTCCTCAGTTCCAGCAGCTGCCATAGGATTAGCACTAAGCCCGCAGCGTCCTCTGTTGCAGCAGCTGCCGTAGGATTAGCAGCAAGCACCAGCGTCCTCTGTTGCAGCAGCTGCCGTAGGATTAGCAGCAAGCACCAGCGTCCTCTGTTGCAGCAGCTGCCGTAGGATTAGCAGCAAGCACCAGCGTCCTCTGTTGCAGCAGCTGCCGTAGGATTAGCACCAAGGCCACAGCGTCCTCAGCTCGAGCAGCTGCCGCATTAATATCGCAGGCTTGTACGTGCAGCTGAAAACCGACCACTGATGGAGAGATAAAACTCATTTCTGACGCTGCAATGTGCGTAAAATATGGAACGCACATTTCAGGAACACGTGCATTGGTGAGTTTACCAACTGAGTTGACTGGACACGTTTGTGTTTGACTGTCTCGGCCACCACTGTAAGAATGAGTTCAAACCAACACCTAAAAGTTTCTCATTTTCAAAAGGTTAGGTTCGCCTACATTAGGTTAAACCTCATGTTCCAGAGTTCCCTTGGACATCTATGAGACTTTTTCAGCGGAAGAGTGGGCCAAAACAGTTTTAATCACGTCAGATAATTCTCATTTGTACCAACTAACGGGTATTGGGAGATGTTTGATTGATGGGGTAGAGGGGGGCCATGGGAGGTGTTTGAGGGGAGGTGGTAGAGGAGGACCGAGGATGGTGTTTGAGGGGTAGGGGTAGATGCTTGGGTTCCGAGGCAGGTGTTTGAAGAGAGACCTAGCGAGGTGCTTGAGGAGACGGTAATAGAGAGGGACCACGAGAGATGTTTTTACGGAGTGGGGTGGAAGGGGCTCTGAGAGAGAGGTTTGAGGGAAGGGGATGAGGAGGACCAATGGATGTGTTTGAGCGGAGGGGCCAAGGGAGGACCGAGGAGGTTTGAGGGGTTGAAGAGGTTTTAGTGAGGTGCTTGATTTGAGGGGGCAGGAGAGGATCGAGGGAGGTGCGTTCATGCAAGTGTTTGAGGGATCGTAGGTGGAGGTGTTCTTTAGATATTAAAAAACTCTTGATAAATAAAAGTCTCAGGAAATAAAGAATATGTTGAGTTCTTTAACAAACATTTTGGGTTCTTAATGTTTTCTTCATTAGGAACTTTTTTCCGTGTTGAACAGCACATGTTAATGGGGATGTTGAGGATTGTTTAATTCATTGCCTGGGTACAATTCCATCTGTAAAAGGAAATTATATTTATCGAAATATGAGTAGGCGTCTCAACCCTTCACGATATGGTGACCTAGACTTTACTGAGCTTGTACAAGCTAAGCTTAGATGGAGTCCTCATGGAGTCCTCATGGAGTCCTCATCCTGCTAGAAGAACATCTTAAGAATCCTTGGACAATCCAAGTAACTAGAAGGAGGTCGTATTGCTTTGACAACTAAAAATAATAGAAGATTTAGATTACCTGTCGTATTTAATTTAAAAATTTGAAATTAATTTCAGACGCCTTTCAGAGTTTTCATAGCTTAGCATAATTCGTCAGAATTGTTGGCAATTTAAGTACCTGCAAGCTCATCTTAACAAAGGTTGAGGGTCATCGTACTTATATCTGCCACTGTGCACTTCACCATCGCTTGTTCTGTACAGCACTGCAGGATGAACGCCCCTCCATTCAGCATTTTCACTTCTAGATGCGCACGCCTTGCATGAATGTTATCTTTAAACGCACACTGGAGTAAAGTTTCAGCACAGGAAGGATGTTTTCGGTCTATGTGACCTATGCATATGTGTTTGAATCAATTTTAGAGGTGAAGTGTTAATACAATTTATTGAAATAATGGAACATAACAATGTATAGTAATGGACTGTGTTATAAACCTATTTGACCAAAAGATCCGATATTGGTACTTCATTTAATATCTCAATAGATAATTGAAGATATCTGGTAACTGGTGCGTTCAAAGGTTTCGAATGTATTTAAAATATTGCCCAAAAAAATTAAACAGCATTGGGCCTATTAAGTTATAATACGAATAAAATGAATTTATTCCCGTTTCATTTTACTCAGCGGCATTTTTTTAACTATTTCAAATTAGGTTTTCTTTATAATATATGTTTGATATAAATCTTATCTGTTTGAATGCTCTACTTTCATTTCAGTTAGAACAAATTTAATCCCAAATTGATAGTTAGATCCCAAATTGTTTTCCTCGAGGTTTTGAGGGTCAGAGAACTTTTTCTGATGACTGTATTACCTGAATTCTACATTGATGTACTAGAACATTATCTTAGCAAAGTATACAAAATAGTCATATATTATATACCAGCACATGGTATATTGCGAAACTTTTAGGAATGGAATCTACGCATAGTTGACTAATCAACCTAGTGGCCTTTCCTCTGCCGGCGTTCCCGCTCTGGGAATAACGATGGTCCATCCACTTCCAAATGGACCGTTCTTGGCCCACATACTTCTCCACTCCACGCCAAGGTCATCCGGGCCTAGTGGGGAAATGGACCATCTTTACTCCCAGAGGAAGAACTCTGGCAGAGGAAAAGCCGTTGGATTGAATGAACAGAATCGTGTATTTGATCAAATGCTGACTTTGACTGGGATCCTCTTGCTGAGGATCGACCTTCGTACGGGAGTGGTACTGTCTGGAAAATAAGTAGGATACTTTTGTAGTGAATATTTCGTCCCAGCATTGCGATTGTATAGATGCGTGGATGTATGTATAGATGTTCTGACATAGAGTAGGAAGCAGCTACTCGTCTATACATACAACTATATTTACACATTCATTGTAGGGATGATGGAAACTCTACCCCGAAGTAACATTTTTATTCAATTGATGATACATCAGTGATAACCGCTGGGGTAATTAATTATGAATTCCACTTGGAATCGACCCTAACGGTCAACTTGGCGGATAAACTGTTGAGTCATTATAGTTCCGTCCACTTGCTGAGGTAGGTCAACAATAATAATTATAATAATGATAATAATAATAATAATAGTAATAATAACGATATTAATAATAATAATAATATAAAAAGTAATTTAATCGTAATAATAATACTACAACGAATAATAAAAAAAACTTTATTAGCAGCCGCTATAGACTTAGAAATACAATTGAAACATTTACCTTAATCTATGATTACAATGATGTACATTGTTCACACCTCCAGTGAGAACAGCGTAACCGAGTAACAGCACACAATAGCTTGTGGTCAGCGAAAGGCTCTCGAGTCTGGAGGAGCCCTTCATCGATAGCTCAACGCATGCACAGGTTGATTTAAAATATTTGCAAGTTTCCAAAATATTTTATTCCCACAATTTTATTGATTTTCTTCATAAATTCTGGCGATTCAATGCGGATGACTCCTAACGAAACACGAAAATCATTTAATCAAGAAAGACTGACATTGATAAAAGCAGCAACCGTTCCGCCGTCTGTAAGTATCATTCATGCACTTAACGTCATTGAACTGACCATATTCTCAAATCTAACACTCTGAAATTGTCATCATTATAACATAGAAATACCACACGGTACTATTGCAAGTGCCATTTCAATGGAAATTATCGTAAATAATGTGAACCTGTGACGTCAAAGGTTTCATAGCAACACGGGCCGAACTGTTCAGGCCACTGGTAAATGACACGTGGATGAGGGCAGAATTTCTGCAAAGAACTCCTGGACGCGATACAGTGAATATAGATGAAGAAACAGTATTTAGATACTGTATCTAGATACTGTATTTAGATATTGTATTTTGATATTGTATTTAGATACTGTATTTAAATACTGTTTTTAGATACTGTATTTAGAAACTGCATCTAAATACTGTATCTAGATAGTGTGTTTGCATACTGTATCTAGACACTGTATCTAGATACTGTATCTAGATACTGTATCTAGACACTGTATCTAGATACTGTATCTAGATACTGTATCTATATATTTTGTCTGGATACTGTATCTAGATACAGTATCTAGATATTGTGTCTGGATACTGCATCTAGATATTGTACCTAGATATTGTGTCTAGATACTGCATCTATATATTGTATCTAGATATTGTGTCTGAATATTGTATCTAGATACTGTATCTAGATATTGTGTCTGGATACTGTATCTAGATCCTGTATCTAGCTATGGTGTCTGAATACTGTATCTAGATCCTGTATCTAGATATGGTGTCTGGATACTGTATTTAGATCCTGTATCTAGATATTGTGTCTGGATACTGTATCTAGATCCTGTATCTAGATATTGTGTCTAGATACTGTATCTAGATCCTGTATCTAGATATTGTGTCTAGATACTGTATCTAGATCCTGTATCTAGATAGTGTGTCTGGATACTGCATCTAGATATTGTATCTAGATATTGAGTCTGAATATTGTATCTAGATATTGTGTCTTGATATTGTTTCTAGATATTGTGTTTGAATACTGTACCTAGATACTGTACCTAGATATTGTGTCTGGATAATGTATCTAGATCCTGTATCTGAATACTGTGTCTTGATACTGTATATAGATACCGTATCTAGATTCTGTGTCTAGATATTGTGTCTGGATACTGTATCTAGATACAATATCTAGATATTGGGTCTGTATACTGCATCTAGATACTGTATCTAGATATTGTGCCTGGATACTGTATTTAGATCCTGTATCTAGATATTGTGTCTGGATACTGCATCTAGATATTGTATTTAGATATTGTGTCTGAATACTGTACCTAGATACTGTACCTAGATATTGTGTCTGGATACTGTATCTAGATCCTGTATCTAGATATTGTGTCTGGATACTGTATCTAGATACTGTAACTAGATATTGTGTCTGGATACTGCATCTAGATATTGTGTCTGAATAATGTACCTAGATACTGTACCTAGATATTGTGTCTGGATACTGTATATAGATCCTGTTTCTAGATATTGTGTCTGGATACTGTATCTAGATCCTGTATCTAGATATTGTGTCTGGATAATGTATCTAGATCCTGTATCTAGATACTGTGTCTTGGTACTGTATCTAGAGACTGTCTCTAGATCCTGTATCTAGGTATTGTGTGTGGATACTGGATCTAGATACCGTATTTTGACCAGCACAGAACGAACACTTCTAATTGACCACGATGTAAAAATTTCACCCGTCAACAGAACGGAAAGTTCCGTTAATTCTAGTCAATTCCGTCAATTCTAGCTCAACAACCGACTTGTTTTTGTGGGAAATTGTTTATTTCTATCAAAAACGGTTTGCAGTTTTATTGAGAAAATGTCTTCCTCTTTTTGGTCAAGGGAAACTAAGGAATTTATAATTAAAGCATCATAAGAATAGCTCAGTTTTCTATGAAATCCTGCTGCCTTGTGTTTGATTCTCTTCCGGGCTCTCTGATCAAGTTAGGTCTTCTGAATGTTATGCGCGGGATATATGTTGCACAATGTACAAAATATTTAATCTTAATTTCCTCCATTTGGCATTATTGTGAAGGGTTTCATTGAGCAACTCATAAGCGCGTCGGCGAGAGAGTCGTGCCCATGAAACACTTACTTAAGTTTACGGCAATGTCGTGCCTGTGTAAGGAATATTGCCCATGAAACACTTACATAAGTTTAGTGCAATGTCGTGCATGCGTAGTGAATATTGCCCATAAAACACTTACATAAGTTTAGTGCAATGTCGTGCCTGCGTAGGGAATATTGCCAATGAAACACTTACATAAGTTTACGGCAATGTCGTGCCTGCGTGGAGAATATTGCCCATGAAACACTAAAATAAGTTTACTGCAATGTCGTGCCTGCGTAAGGAATATTGCGCATGAAGCACTTACATACGTTTAGTGCAATGTCGTGCCTGCGTAGGGAATACTGCCCATAAAAGACTTCCATAGGTTCAGTGCAATATCGTGCCTGCGTAGGGAATATTCATGAACGACTTATTAATATTTACGTGTATGAACTTACATTGCTAGGGTGTGGATCTATAACCGCTAAGAACATAACATATAAATGCAAAGTACATAAGCCAATAATAGTTAAATACATAAACCTATAACCGCAAACTGCATAAACTAATTACCGCGAAGTACATAAACCTTCCTAAGAGTAATGAAGGATGTGTGCATACCATTGAATTTTGTTGCATATTTGTCCTTCAAAACTTCATAATTTTTTGTATCCAAGGTTATTTTTTAACACATGGCAGCATTTCGAGTTAAGCGTATCTCAAATTTGAGTGAAGGGCCTCGCATGGGCCTGCACTCAATACTTCAGAACGTTGTGGCAAGACACATCATCAAGACCCGCGTAACAGGGTACTATGTGGCCTCGACGTGGCACTGATATGTTCGGCGTTATATGCAGTCACTCAAAGTAACATGTAGACCCATTTTTATTTTTTATTTTGTATGCATTGATTGTAATAAAAATTTGAAAGAAGTTCGTTGCTTAAAAATGTTACGGTTTACCCAACATGGATTTGTTATCAATAGTTAATCCAACTTGGTATATCCACGTCACAGATGAGCCAGGAGCTAAGAATAGTATGTGTGTGAGTACATGGGATAATAGTTCATGGATTACTTCACAGTCGGTGTACACCCTCCAGTTTAAAGGAGACGGTTAGTTTCTGTATTTTTATTATCAATAACAGATTTTTTACGCCATCAAAAGATTATTTGCATATTGTATTATACTGAAAGTGACTGCAAATTCTTCTGCTAATTATGACGTTTTGGAGACGATAAGAGAACGTATCCGCCGGAACATTGGTCGAAGAAAAGGAGCTCATCAATAAACAGCGGCGTATATTAACGAGTCGCGGACACGCATGATGGAGTCATGATCAAGTCATTTCCCGCCGGTTATGCATGGAGGCAGTCATGCCACCTGAGCATAATGAGTGTGTGTTTGTGTGCGAGTTTGTGCGTGTGAGTTGTCGCCCAATGATGGGCGAGACGGACCTGCCCTTTGTTGGGCCTCTAGACGAGCCTACTGGCTGTTGGGCGGCTCACCTGCCGCAGAGCAGGCTCCTTGGCCTTCCCGATCACCTCACGGAATTGGGGCTTGAAAAAGGCTAGCTAAACAGGTCGGGGGCCAGGGTGGGTCGAGGCGGGGGAAGACGGTACAAGAGACGCGCGCCCCAAAACATTTATCAGTATATGACGAAAAAAAACAGTTTCCCATGAACATGTTGCTTACAGGACGAATGCTAATTTGTTGCTTACAGGACGAATGCTAACTTGTTGCTTGCAGGACAAATGCTAACATGCTGCTTACACGACAAATGCTAACATGTTGCTTACAGGACGAATGCTAACTTGTTGCTTACAGGACGAATGCTAACTTGTTGCTTACAGGACAAATGCTAACATGTTGCTTACAGGACAAATGCTAACATGTTGCTTACAGGACGAATGCTAACTTGTTGCTTACAGGACAAATGCTAACTTGTTGCTTACAGGACAAATACTAACTTGTTGCATACAAGACAAATGCTAACATGTTGCTTACAGGACAAATGCTAACATGCTGCTTACAGGACGAATGCTAATTTGTTGCTTACAGGACGAATGCTAATTTGTTGCTTACAGGACAAATGCTAACATGTTGCTTACAGGACAAATGCTAACATGTTGCTTACAGGACGAATGCTAACTTGTGTTATGTTAGAGCTTCCACGGTTGCTCTAATCGGGTAAATCAAGGTTGGAATGATGAAACATTGGTTTTATAATTGTCTTTTTGTAACAGGTAACAAGACAAAAGTTACTCTATCAATAGAGTACTGAATACAGATTTGTAATAACGGACACAAGTCACAAAAGTGTAAATTAACAGCCAAAATAAATGTATTAAGTGTAAGACGGGCGTAGGGTAGAGTAGGAGGCCTGAGCCCGCAGGCTTCAGCTGATGGCAAGTGTCTGTGCGCTGCGGCCGAGCGCAAGAGTGTATCTGTGTTTGCCCTGTGTCGCTCGGGCTGCCCTGAATAATATGTAGGAGGGTCATCTTCATGAGTATCAAAGGATCCTTCCAATGAGGGAGAGGATTCACTCTTTTGGGTCATCTAAGAGGCGGGGCGTCCTACTGCCCCCACCTTATTGGTAAATATCCAACAAAATCCGTTAACGGATTTTGTGGGCTCCTCCCATC
>SDVV010029654.1:0-11781 GCA_016164225.1 Gammarus roeselii | reverse complement strand
TCACTTGGCTCATCAGATGAGCGTCTCAAAAGTCGACTTTAACACTAAGTAATTAAAAAAAACTGATTTGTACATACATGCCTCTAGTATCTATTATACAAAAATTGATAGGTGAAAAATGACAGAAAACAATTACAAACTCTTGAAATTACTTGGGACAAATGAGAATATTCCTGTTGGTGGTGTACGGCGACTCCAATCTTCGGATGATGACTTGAAGGTTGTAGGTTCCAGCTGTGTGAAAATTGGACGTGCGCAGCTAATAAAGGAAGATATTACGGTCTCCATAATGTTTTCGAGTGCTGCACCTACGTGGTCGATGTCTATTAAAAAAAATCTACAACTTCCGTTTCCAAAGGCTTCAAACTTTAGCTGAAGCGATGATCGGTTAGCGATGCCTTGCATCTGATGCTAGGTCATGCGATAATCTACTGCGATGGGCGGCGACTCCACCCGTCGTATGAGAACTTGAAGAATGCGGGTTCCAGAGTTGTGAAAACCGGACACGGTCGCAGCGAATAATGGAAGACATTACGGTCTCCACTTTGGTTTCGAGTGTTGGACTTACGAGGCAGATGCTTTTAAAACGAACACTATATCATATTTCGAAAGGAGTCTTCATCGATGCGATGGAAAGCATCCCACTGAGCTTGGTGATCATTTGCGATGTACGGCGGTTACAATTAGCTCCTCTTGACAACTCTCACTCCCGATGTTGGCGTTTGCAGACAGACAAGCATTTTTCTGGAATCGGGATCTGAAACCCTCTCGAATAACATAGGACACTCACCATTCTGCTGACAAAAACACCGGCACTGTGTATAACATAGCCTCACCACTGAGGCTAGGAGAAATAATTCCTTACTGTTTGCTTCAACATTCAAAATTATTGATGTAAGACAATTTCATGCATAAATAGAAAATGTATCCAAGCCTTTTTTTATGTAACATCATGTATGAGCCGAGAAACCTAAGTGAAATAATATGCGGGGATCGGTGATATTGGCCTTTTTTCTACCAATAAGTAGTATATCTGATCCATTATCGTATTTCATTGGGGTTGCGGTAGAGGACCCCCTCCCCTCGGCAAAAAATTGGATGCGCTTCTGGATACAGGGTTCAGAAACGCATTTTTTTTATTCGGACAATGTAATATTTTGGATGTATCGTATTACTTTGGGTGTCCAACTTAGCCCCTATGTAACTTAGACATTGCAAATATTAATTATCTTTGAGGTCAAGTTGATTACATTTGACTTAATTTAACTACTTTTGAGGGCCACCTAGCTCTCGAGGGCAGACCTTCCATCCGTTAATGTCATACTGACCTCTTATCTTGACTCACACTCCTCTCATGTCCTGCCTAATATCCAGAATAAATCTCAGTTTATGGAACCTTCAATCACTTGCGGCGTTGCTGGTAGGAATATCGTTATAATACATTTGAACATGCAGTAGTGTGTTTTTTTAATCACTTGCCACGTTGCTGGAAGAAATATCGTTATAATACATTTGGACATGCAGTAAAGAAGCTCCCCCCGCGACAAAAAGTTGGATGCGCTCCTGGAAAATAGGGTGAGATATTCATGGTAGTATAAATTTATGTCCGTCCACGGTGTTATTGGTTATTTAATTGGCATATCCGCAAGAAAAGATAGCTTGATACAGATCGATTTGGTCGTATGTAAAGAAATTTATTAATTTTAATAGTTTATGGTATTGTAATGTTGAATCAATTTGGTTGTATATACTGTTTTACTTTGTGTCGAAGTTAACATTAATATTATATTTATTTTTTATTTATTACAAACTTACATATTAGGAATATTTACATATATGGAACATATACATCAATCTATTTTCATCAGTTTATGAGTGGTTGCAGTGTTTCCGTTAATGTATTTTCAATTCGTACGCAAATGGACAATAAAACATATTCAAGTATAAATAAAAGGATTTAATACATGGGTAAATGGGAACATTTACATATAAGAATTATTTACGTATTAGGATCACTTAGAGCTTAAAACCTGATGTGGTAGACGTACTTTCGTCATCCACACTTCAAAGACGGTCTCACCTAACATATGTATTTTTTCCGTGTTAAATCCATTTGTACATCGACATCATCAAAACCCAAGACTCATCGCTTCCTCTCTTTCAGTGATGGTAGGTTCAACTTCAATGGATTTTTTGAGAATGTCTGAATGCTCTTAGGCAAGAGTTGTGCACGCATCGACATTGTATCGTTTGTTTTCAAATTTACCGAGGCAACTCTTGATAGTGCGTATAGTTTAAAGCTGTCATGTTTGCGCGCGAATATTGTGTATGGTCTCTAAGTTTGTGTTTTTTCTTCTTGTTATGTATGTCTCTGGATTGTTTATGTCTGATTTTTGACTTGTGTCTGGTAATTGACACCCCTTAGCAACGGATTTTGTGGCGTCGGACTCGAGCAACATGCTGTTACACTTTGGTTGCAGGCAAATGATTTCACTCGGGTAGTCGTCAGTAGTTTCGCTTTTCAGTAGCCCAAGCTGTCTTTTCTTCGTTTCATAGACACGCTTGCGCGCGAATGTTGTGTATGGTCCTAAAGTGTGTATGTTCTCTGCTTATATATGTCTGTATTGCGCATTCGCGCGAATGTTGTGTATGATGTCCAAGTGTGTGTGTGTGTTTTCTGGTTATGTATGTCTCTGTATTGTTCATGTCTGATTCTGGCTTGTGTCTGGTAATTGACACCCTTAGCTACTGATTTTGTGGCGTCGGACTCGAGCAGCATGCTGTTACGCTTTGGTTGCAAGTAAGTGATTTCACTCGGGTAGTCGTCGGCAGTTTCGCTTTTCAACAGCCCCAGCTGTCCTTTCTTCGTTTCATCGTACTAGGGGTGATTTTTTCGGGTAGTAGGAGAAGTCCATGTACTTAGCCAGAGGAGCTTGCCGCACTTCCACCTCAATATCGGCCACACCTTTGAACTGGAGCAGCAACGAGTTTGTGTCCTAGTAGATGAGCGAGACGTTGTCACCGTAGCGTGGTTTCAGTGAAACACAAAAAAGAAGCTGTAGACTTTTGCTTTAGCTTCTGTTTGGAGTTGGTGAGATATATATCTATGATACTTAAGGTAACTGAGCGCAATTGCAATTGCATAATATCCATCGCATTTCAATGCTAGCCAGCCTGTATTGCAATTCATTGAAAGTCATGTTGCATATCTGCAATTTCAATGCTAGCTATTCGAGTTGAATTTGGGATATTGCACATATGATATCAAGATAAGACCCGCTCCGGTCTTATCTTGATATGCGGTATCGAAAACACTCGATGGCTTTTTAATCGACGAAAAGCAATATTCCCCACCTGAAGGTCCCGCCACATCATACTGATGAAGGATTTATCATCTGGGTGCGTTTTTTCTCTGGTCTATTGGGTTCTAGACTGCTACCCTTAGTATACATTTTAGATAGAAGGATACCTTTGAGAATAGTGTATGTATCACTTCAAAACATTACCTTGTAACTAAAACTTTATTTCAAGACTTCAGCGAGCTTTTTCTCGAGGCTTTTATTTCTATTATAATTACATGTTTATGACATCGAATCGTTTCAGGTTTTTTCTTACTGGCGCCAACATTCCCATTCAGTACATTACCGCAGATTTCAAAAATATACATAATTCTCCTAGCACTCAAGCGTTTGAGACACGATTCTCTCTTCATGTTTCATTTCCAACTATTTTGAAACAAAGTCATAAATGAATATGATTTTATTGTAAAATTTTACTCTTCTCATACTTGTTATCGTTTTAAAACCCAATTTGATATTTTGGTTGCTACTGATGTCCATTCCTTTTAAAGTATCCCACGTTTTTCCCACAGTTTCATTATTTTCCACTCCGTCTATGATTCACGTTCTGCGTTTGTTGTCTTTATCTATATTTTGGAAACCCAGGTTCGGTTTATTATGTTCTATCAATTTGCCCGTTGCATGTTTAGAGCTTATATTTCCTCGTTCATTTATAAGATTATCATATTCAAGATAATGGTGTCCTTTGAGATGACGCCAAATCCCGAATGATTGATTTGCATAGTTTTATCTTCACATTGAAAATAACACATACACCCGCATTATCCTTTCTGTTGAATATTTCCATATCAAACTTGGCGACATCCTTCTACACCGAAAGCAGACCGTTAACTGAATGTGTACAGATCTGAGTCCAAATTTATGTATACTCATACATGCATGTACAGGATCGTTAGCATCACTGTATCGGCACATGTGTCGACGCACTGCATCTATACAGGGTCGTTAGCCTCACTGTGTCGGCACATGTGTCGACACAATGTATATGTACAGGGTCGTTAGCGTCACTGTGTCGGCATATGTGTCGACACAATGCATATATACAGGGTCGTTAGCATCACTGTGTCGGCACATGTGTCGACACCATGTAGGCATTTACACTCATTTTGTGCAAAAA
Organism: Gammarus roeselii; assembly: GCA_016164225.1. Lineage (NCBI taxonomy): Eukaryota > Metazoa > Arthropoda > Malacostraca > Amphipoda > Gammaridae > Gammarus > Gammarus roeselii. Next base: position 7,305 of record SDVV010029654.1, on the reverse strand, counting down.
AGGTTACCATACACTGCCAGCTGCATTAATAACTAGGCAACTTTACCTAACCAACCTAACCAAAAATTATATATTATCGTTCGAAATTTCCTGCTTACGTATGAAACTTATTCATCGATTTATGATAGATTCATAGCAAACCCCTAAACATGACTCAATATTTTATGTAGTTTTTTTTTATCACACAGAATGTAGACAGATATACACATTTGTATGCATACACAAGGGCGGTTAACATCTGTAGCATTTTTCCATTAGAACAGCATACCTTGCTTTTGTTACAAGATATTTTTGGGGATCAGCTTCACGGCATTTAGGTTGATAGATCTAATCATCCTAACCTAACCTAACCTATCGTATCTAAGAAATGATGTATTATCGATTTACTTTTCATGCTTGCATATGATTTTCAGTGTTCTAGGAATAATGCATGACAAATATCTCCACTTGACTCTACATTTTGATCTTGCAAATTTAATTAGTTTTCATAGATAATCTCATCGTTGTTTGATTGTTATAGCTACTTTTTATATGATTCTTGATTTTTGATTTGACACAATTTTACATCACTTATACATGTTATTCTCACCTATCAAAAAAACCTAACCTAACCTGACCGTATGTACGGTTTTCAGTCATTGATATATACTTATGAACCCCTCCACACGGTTCTTTATAAAATTTTCACCGAATTATTTCTACTTCGGGGTCACTCTCGACCCATATTAGATAGCAGAGAGGCCAGATTTTCAATCTTAGACGGTTTGAATGTTACAAGTATTTCATATTTATATCCAGTTTCACACAAACGAGCACGTCGTTTCATACTAGGTCTACCACATTTACTTCAATATCTCCTGACACTACATCCTTTAACGACTTGCACGGCTGATTTGCCTTTTCTCTCCTCTAATTTTCATTTGCATGACGATGACTCCGTTTCAGATGTCGCCACACATTACTCGTGGAATTAGTTTTATTCAATTTTCTTTATTTTCTGAACAAATTACAAACCCGCGTTACCCCATTAATTACGTACAAACGACGACTCGAACTATTCCCCATCCTCACACAGCAGAATCATAATCTTGACTGAGCAAGATCCAATCGGACTCTGAGTTTTATCCTACCAATCCATAACACATCTAGAACATTCACCCCAATATAGGTTTATTGCGATGTTTAAATTTGTCATGAGCGACATTTTGAGTTTTGTTTCATACTGTTGAATATATTCTTCGACTGACACGATGTATGCAATTCATTGCTTAACTTTTGAGTTTAAGGATAATATAATATTTGAAAATGAATTCACATGGTTTATTACTGTATTATGAGTATTAATTACAGATCTTGCTGGATTCATTAATACATTCTAACTAATTTTTTTGTTATTTAACAGCATGGTTCGTAAATCCAACCATACCCATCATCACGATGTTTCAGTTTCCTCTCAAAATCCTTCATATACTCCAGCATATCTTTGATGCGAATACCGACGGCTGTTTCCTTCCCGTGAGTCTACGAATGTAGTGCTTCTTCTTCTTGAACCTTAATTATTCGAAACTTCTCCAATTCAAAGTCATTCAGATCTTCATCATTGAGGAATTGTTGCATATGTTCCAGATTTTATTTTGTTCATAGATAAAATCCGTTTCCCACTACCTCAGCTTCATTACAGTCATGATGATGCTTTTCCAATTGGATCATATCAATTTCGAAATTTGCTTTCTTATTTCCCTTGAACTTTGTTACGTATGACTATAACCCGTCGACATAAGTTATCCAGAGCCTACTTCATTTTTCCTTCATTCATATGTGAATATAATCTCCCACTCTTTTGATTCTTGTTTTACCCATTCTGAGATAACTGATATTGTCAACTCTAGTCAATATTTGTTCGATCCAACTCATATCATCGACGGAGATTTCTTCTTTCAAAACACGTGAACTAATTTTTGCCACGTGAACATTCATTGTTGTCTATGTGAGGATGAGCTGTCCTGCTCCACTTACACCCAACGTAACACTGACTCAATCTCTGCATGCCGCTAGCTATTATAATGCGATTGCATGTTTTTTTTTGCATAACATTAGGCCTATTATCGCTCGCCTAGGTCATCATCTGAGTATGTATGTATGTGTGTATGTACATGTAAAGGGGTGTGCGATATACATATCAAACCACTCCAATTCGAGTTAAAAAAAATGAAATAAAAAAAATAAAATTCACGATTTCAATTAATTTTCAAATTTTCATGACCCGGAGCTTACTTTAGTAGTCAAGTTATCACTTAAATAGACAAACTTGGCTCTGGTACCCCTCGAAAAATTCGAAATTTCATTGACACTTGGATTTGAATTTTGTTATACATTTTTTTCTATGTACACGTACATACGCTTGAATATACACTTGTACAAACACATAGTCAGCGTTGTGATACTGTTGAAGAGAGATAGAGTATAGCTTGATTTGGCATCTAAACAAAATCGTGATCCAAATTATAAAACTAATGAAGCTGAACATGAAAATAATAGGTGTGGGACGTTAGAGGGTGTAGAGCCAGGAGATGTTGGAGAAAAAAAAAACTAGTGTGAGACCCTGTGTCTGTTTGTGTGGAACTGGTGGCGCATATGAATTACTTATAACGTTCATATGAGCGCCGTTTAAAATGGTTGATCTATGCCAAATAATATGGTAGGGAGTGGTCACGAAGTAAAAAAGAACTAGGTGTAAGTGATACAGAGAACCGGGTAGAGAGATTCATATGTATAATATATAAATCGATGACGGAATAACTTACAAAAGCATGGTTAAGCTATGTCACGTAAAGTTGGGTTGAAAGTGATGCAAATTTGTGTCAAATTAAAAATATATATGAATTACCTAAAACATTCAAACAATCCACGTTTAAAAGGAGGTCTTTGTTCAATCAAAATTGGAAGAGTGTATTAAAACTGCAAATGATAGATCAAAATGTGGAGCCAAGTGGAGATATTTCATATATATATATGTATACATAAATCATAAATCAATGACAAAATATCATACGCAAATACAAACAAAAATCTCGAACGATGCCACGTAGTTCTTGGTTAGGTTAAACGATGGAAGCTGTAACAAGAGTGTCATTTTATAACACCATTGAGCCCCGACTTGAAATTTGGAATAATACCGACTTCAAAAAGCAATACATGGGAGTAGTCAAATAATGCTCGTACATAAAACTTTCGAAAAAAACATTTCAATTACCCATAACATTCAAACAAATGATAATTTATCAATGAAAAAATTTACGAGAATATACACATTCAAAATTGGAAAAATGCATCCAAACTGTTAATGAATAGATCAAATGTAGAGCGAAATGGAGTGATTTGATTTGTATAACGCATAAATTAATGAATAAATACCATATATAACTATGATAAAACTTGTCTGAAAAAAATACATTACTATTGGTTGGGTTGATTAGGTAAGATTGACTAGATCTTTGAATCTAACATCACGTGGGAGTGTTCCACATTAAAAAACCTTGCAACAAATGAAGTGAATTAGTACTATTGGAAGCTAACTGTTGAGTCTTATCCAAAAATAAAATGGAGATATCTAAACATAAAATGGATAAATCGATAAAGTTCTGGAATATAAACGTCTGGAAAAAAATGATATTTGCCAGGTCAAAAATTTGTAGGAGTGTATTCAAACTGTTTATGTTATGTTAAATGAATATTCGAAGGGGAGATAATCATATTCAACAATGGCACACATAACCAAAACTTTAGGAGTGTATTCTAACTGCGAATGATATGATAAATATAGTCGAACTGGAGTGGTTTAAATATGTATAAATCCCAAATCAATGACTGAATATCATACGTAAGCACGAAACTTGAATAAAAAATTTTAATTCGTGCTTAGGCTAGGCTAGGATACATAGATCTGCTAGCCTAACATGACGTGCAACAGATCCATATTAAATATCATGTAAAGAAAGCAAGGGACTTTGTGTAAATGGAAAAAAAAAATCACAGATCAAATGTAAAATGTTGCAGATGGCGAACGAACCTGCATATGCGTAGAAATGTGTGTATGTGTCTACATGGTGTCAGCACAGGTGCCGGCATCGAGCCAGTAAATGCCTACGTGGTTCCGGCACCAGTGCCGGCACCGACCCTGTATATACATATAAATGTGTGTATATCTTCATTGTGTCGGCACCGGTGCCGGTATCGACCCTGTATATACGTATAAATGTGTGTAATCTACATGGTGCCAGGACCGGTGCCGACACCGACCGTGTACATACATATAAATGTGTGTGTATATTTACATGATGCTGGCACTGGCGCCAGCACCGACCCTGTATTTAATTATAAATGTGCGTGTATATCTATATAGTGTGTGATATTAAAAAAACTACGAGAAACATAACCACGTGGAGTGATTTGATATGTATAACGAATAAATCTCTGCATAAATACCATATGTAGGGATGAAAAAAAAACTTGAATAAAGAATGCACAATTATTTGGTTGAGTTGGTTAGGTTACATTGACTAAATCTTTGAACCTAACATTGCGCGAAAGTGATCCAAATTAAAAAAAATTGCCCCTAAATGAAGAGGAGTTCTATTGGAACCTACCTGCTGAGTCTCATCCAAACATATAATGGGGATATCAATAAAGTTCTGGAATTTGAATATCTGCAAAAGGCTAGCTATCTGATAGATAAAAACTGTAGGAGGGTATTCAAGCTGCTGATGCTTTGTTAAACATACAGCACAGGAAAAGAGAATCATGTATATCAACACCGTACATAGGCATCAAACTTGAATCAATATACAAAACTATTGGTTAGGATGGCTGTTGGGTTATGTTTCCTAGGTAGTAATGGATCTAACAGTGTATGACAACCCATTTGCATTCATTGATACTTGATCTATGTTGTCGTACATTGATATATATTTTGCTAATTATGAACGTTAGGCATGTCCTAGATCTTGTTGATTGCGGACCTTACATCACGTAATTAGAGTCAAATGTTAGAATGGTTTTATTCGATATTCGTTGGTAAGAGCAACAAATCCAAAATTACAACAAAAAATCTTATTCCAACAGTAAAACCATACATTCATTCAAACCATACATCCATACATTCTTCATTGATTGAATAAAGCTTAAATCAATTAAGAAAATACCTAACATAGGTACGAAACACGGGAAATATATATATAATTCTTGGATAGATTAGGTTAGGATGGGTTACGTTTACGGCCCCTCTACATTATTAACCTATAGTGAAAAATGTTGGAGTGGATATTGTGAATGCTCGAATAAGGCAGATATTCTGAATTGGAAAGAAATCTCATAACAAAGCCTGAATTAATCTATAATTTCTAAGTGGAAAAACTGTAAACGGTTAACATACATCTATAAAGGATAGACTTGAGGGACTAAGCATCTAGTAAAGACAAGTCAGAGCAAATAACCTAACTGTGGTCTACATTAAACTAATGGATTTTTCAACACAACACTCTGTACAAATCCGATAGACTAGTTTTCCAAGACAACTTGGAACAGAACCCAGATCCAAAATCAAGAGGTAAAAACTACCAATATCTTGTACTACTACAACCAGTTAAGCAATTTTACACGCAACACTACATCAAATTATGCGAATTAAAACCCAATAAAGTTCTATTCCTATGATAACCGTTCAAAAACCTAGAGCAACAACTACAAAATAGCTAGATAAGATTCTCTACTCTACCCTAACCGACAATGATCAACTATGTTATACGGCGTATCCTACCACACGCCAGAGGATATAACCTACACCAATATCACACGTGATCTGGTACATGAAAAAATCGTATACTGGCATAACAGCAATACCGAAAAAATATCTGTCATTTAAAAAAAATCCTGAGTCCATGCATAATAAAGAAATAATACTACGGTGTCCATTCAAATCTATGCCGAGTAGGACAAAATCAAGAGCCTACTGTGTTATAACAACGAATTCTACAATGCTTTATTAAGGTACTTCTTAGCAATCTACCACTGATATTTAAAAAATTGAGAGGCAACAAAAAGTCATGGTACAATACCTCAAACAAACCATGCATCTGTTTAGCAACATCCTGAACGTAACCAAGAATCTATACACAGGTACAGTTGTCAAGAATGGGCCTGGCATGAGTCTCAAAGTGTGTGTCATAAAAATGTGGGCATCTGTTCACTGACGACTTGCGTAAATCACTACAACGATCAGCAGCTTGTCGCATAACCTCTCTAATAAACCTATGGAACTTAAGACCGACATCCATAAGAACTTACAAATTCACGTTGAACAAGGATGAACTCCAAATGACTATCAAAGAGTGTGAACCGCCTCTACACCAGGACCCATCCATCCAGTAAACCGCCTTCTAAAACGTTAAACTACACACATGCTAGGGTTCAATGACGAAATTCCACATAGATGCAGTACGTATTTACACCTCTTAAACATACATTCCTATGATCATCGTGGAGAAAATCACACAACAATAATAAAATAACTACGTAATTCTCTACTCAGCTCTAATGAACATTCAAATGAACACTAGGGTATCCATCATAGTAAGTCGGTCTACTTATACAAATAAACGTAAACGCAACGAGCTTTTGCCTAGGGGACTCTCTAACTCCTCCTAAACATTGAAGTATGGTCTTACAATAAACATACAATAAGCTATTAACAAGACAAAGTTTGTAACAAATCGAATCTTTTATATCTATGATATCCACGTCAAACATTGTACCAGGATGTAAAAAATGTATATAAAACACTAAAAATATGCAACATGTAACTAAATTATGTTCTATGTTGCAGACACAAACGTAATATATCCTAATATTCCAATAATTGTATAAAATACCCAATCCTTTGCATCGGAGATGGAAACTGTACAGAGAACATACAAGAATGAATGAAATATACTAAAACACTCGAGTTATAATAAAGCAAGAAGATCAATTCTCTACTATATCCAGAGCATACATTAAAAAACATGATGTACGAGAAAACAAAAACATGTAACCAACCAAACAACTAACGTGAATAAGTTGTCAAGACATGTGACTGATTTACATAACTGAAACATCTAGTAAATGCTGTGGAATACTTCTACGCGAACACGCTATAGTATATGCAAATCTGATGAAATTATTCTCCAACTCAGACCATAACAGGGTTAAATTAAATCCTCTTTAACCAAAGTAACCACGGCTAAATCGTAACCGAATGTCATATATATA
>SDVV010029653.1:0-11781 GCA_016164225.1 Gammarus roeselii | reverse complement strand
CACAGAACACCGAGTAATTCATTTATTATTATTCCCAGTATTCAGAACACCAAGTAATTCATATATTATTAATCCTAGTACACAGAACACCGAGTAATTCATTTATTATTAATCCTAGTAAACAGGACACCGAGGAATTCATTCCTTATTAATCCTAGTACACAGAACACCGAGTAATTAATTTATTATTAATCCTAGTACACAGAACACCAAGTCATTCATCAATTATTATTCCCAGTACACAGAACACCGAGTAATTCATTCATTATTAATCCTAGTGCACAGAACACCGAGGAACTCATTTATTATTAATCCTAGTACACAGAACACCGAGTAATCCATCTATTATTGATCCTAGTACACAGAACACCGAGTAATTCATTTATTATTAATCCAACTACACAGAACACCGAGTAATTAATTTATTATTAATCCTAGTACACAGAACACCGAGTAATTCATCTATTATTATCCCTAGTACACAGAAAACCGGGTAATTCATTCATTATTAATCCTAGTACACAGAACACCGAGGAATTCATTTATTATTAATCCTAGTACACAGAACACCGAGTAATTCATTTATTATTAATCATAGTACACAGAACACCGAGTAATTCATTTATTATAAATCCTAGTACACAGAACGCTGAGTTATTCATCTATTATTAATCCTAGTACACAGAACACCGTGTAATTAATTTATTATTAATCCTAGTACACAGAACACCGAGTAATTAATCTATTATTAATCTTAGTTCACAGAACACCGAGTAATTCATTTATTATTAATCCTAGTACACAGAACACCGAGTAATTCATCTATTATTAATCCTAGTACACAGAACACCGAGTAATTCATTTATTATTAATTCTAGTACACAGAACACCGATTAATTCATTTATTATTAATCCTAGTACACAAAACACCGAGTAATTCATTCATTAATAATCTTAGTACACAGAACACCGAGTAATTCTTCTATTATTTCAACGATTGTCCATTGTGAGAATAATAGATCATCACTTCGGTCATTTCCATGCTTGATTACAGTTGGTTTCTTCTAATAAAATTTCCATCCGATCATTGTAGGCCTGTTGTGCTTGTTTGACGTTGCTGCCGTCCTTCCTGTAACTTAGGAGTTGATCCTCAGTTGCTGCTAGGCTATGTCTGACACGGTTTAATAAATACCTTCATGAGTAGATGTGGGACTGCGCTGGTCATTGTTTGCTCCTTTGATGTTACATCCTCGCTCTTGTTGTTTATTTGTCCACAGCAACTGCTGTGAAACACGTCATTTTGTAAGTTAAACTGACAGTCCGAGCCTTTAATAAAAGTTGAATCATCAAAGACTAGATTCAGCATGTGTTGGTGTCGACGGTTGCTAGTGTTTTGATGAAAAGGTTATTTTATTTGCGTGAGCTACGAGCAATCGATACATGAATAATAAATAGACAGCATTCTTCTCATTACACACTCGTGGATTGCTGACCCTTGGATGAAAGTAGCTTTCAATGACATGCTGAGCAGGCAGATAGCAATATTCTGAACAAATGACAATGAAATCAATTGTAACAAATCAACTATTAATATGCGACGTACAGCAAAGTATAATCAATATACTTTTCATTGTCATCGCTTGTTATGGAAGACCGGTGCTGCCTGCGTTCTCGAATAATTCGTGGCAATAAATGATTCGACATTAATGATTGAAAAAACTATAATGGTTTCTACTGTGCACCCGATGGAAGAGCAGCAACAAATTCTAGGGGCTGACGGCCTCGTCCACGACAGAACAGTCCCCATGATCAACATTGTGTATAAATTCTTTTCAGTAGTTAAACAAAACTCTTGGTACTGTTTCATAGTTTCAGACGACTAACGATCCATTCGTGACCAACTGACTTATTTATGTTGACCTTTTGGTATCATTTTATGTCGAGAAACAGAATAAACAACAGCCATCGGTAGAGTTACTGCACTTCCTCACAATACGATTCTGGTGCTTTTAATCACAGAAGTCGGACGCCTCGATGAGATATAAACACAAGAGCGTAGAGATATCACCTTCCATAAGCCCGGACGAGCCATACAAATATTTTTTTGTGCCTTTTTATATAGACGGTGCTACCCAGATGGTCCTGATATGAACTTGAAACAATATTGTGCTCAGAAAGGAAAACACCCGGTCCAATTCGCCAGAATAAAGGCCCAATCCGCCACCATATGGGGCCCAGTCCGTCATCATCCGACAACGTTAAGAAACAGTCCGTCACCACATGGGGCCCATTCCGTTAGCATTAGGGCCCAGTCCGCCAGCATTAGGGCCCAGTTCGCCAGCATTAGGGCCCAGTTCGCCAGCATTAGAGCCCAATTCACCAGCATTAGGGCCCAGCTCGCCAGCATTAGGACCCAGTTCGCTAGCATTAGGGCCCAGTTCGCCAGCATTAGAGCCCAGTTCGCTAGCATTAGGGCCCAGTTCGCCAGCATTCAGACCCAGTCCGCCATCATCAAGGTCCATGCCGCCAACATTAAGGACAAGACAACCTCCATTAAAACCTCACACGTACCTGCTTTATCTTGCGGCGGGCAGCCACCGGCAGAAGATCTTAAAAATTCCTCTGCAGTCCCCCACCCCTCCTTTTAGCCCCCTCTCCCTCAATTCCCTCGTGTGCTAACAGCTCAGCCGAGATTACACAGCTGAATTGTTGTTTAGGAAGCGCAAGTTAAACGAGGCCGAATTACCTTCTGGAAACGCGTGAGCGGCATAGCAATGCCTAATGAGAGAGTGGCGATGTAAAAAAACCGAGTGTCATGATTTGTGCAGCCCTCATATTACGTGCGCATCAACAGTTCCTGAAAAATATCGAGTGCGAAGCTCTCTAACACCAAAAACGTTTACGCAGATCACACGATCTACAGCACTCTTTACATCCCTCTTTATACTCATCACCCCCCTCTTTATACTCATAACCCATCACATATCATCCTCCTACCGCGCGGAAGCCTTTAACGTTAATTACTCAAGGTCACTGAGCCTCATTTCTCTCATATCCTTGGCAGAGTTTCAAGTGTTCACTCAAAGCTTATTAAAAATCTTCTTAAATGTGAAGTTTTCGACTAGCATCAAAAAACAAGACAAATGCCCGCACAAAGGAGGGTCCTGATAGATTCACCCTTTGTCCTAAATCAGAACCTTTTGACAGCAGCACCTCTTTAAAAAATCTTACTTCATTATTGGAGGAATTTTAAGACCCGTCCCTGTCCGAAGAGAAAGAAACCGTTTGGTAAATATCTGCCATCAAGATGGGTGGGCACGACAACTTTTATGAGGGGTGGTGTTGCGCTGTTGTTTTTAAGAAGGGTGAAGTGGGCGCGGCTGTTGCTAAGAGGGGTGATGTGGGCAAATCTGCTGTTAGGAAGGGTAATGTGAGCACGGCAGTTGTTAGAAGATGTGCAATTTACGCGACTGATGTTTGGAGTGTTAAAGTGATCACGGCTGTTGCTTGAAGGGTCGATGTGGGCACGGCTGCTTCAATGAAACATAATATTTGATCGGCCGTTGTTTGGAAGAACAATATGAACGCAGCAGTGATAAAGTTGTGATGCGGGCATGGCTGCTCTTAGACAAGGTGACGTGAGCGTTGCTGTTGTTGGTAAGGGTGATGTGGGCACGGCAGTTGTTGCAAGGGACAACACTGATACTGGCGTAGTTAAGAATAGTTTAGTGGGCACTACAGTAGTTCGGCAGGTCAATGTGGGCAGTTGATATGAGCGATGATGTTGGTACTGCTGTTATTAGGAGGAGTGATACGAGCACAACTTTTGTTAGGAGGGGTGCAGTATGAACAACTGTTGTTAGGAAGGGTGATGTGGGCACGGCTGTTGTTAGTCAAGATGATGAGAACCTAGCTATTGTTAGGAGGGATGCAGTATGCAAACCTGTTGTTAATAGGGGTGATGTGGGCACGGCTGTCGTTAAAAGGAGTGATAGATACACGACTGCCAATGAGAGGGGTTATGTTTACAAGTATTTAGTGTTTAAAGACAACAATACTTTTATTGACCTAAACTATGTTGCCTTTTCTGATCCGAGAGATTAGTTCTTAAGTAGGAAGTCTAGGAGGGCGTTTGTTTCAGAATCCCGCATCTTTGTAGTATCTGTAATAAGAGATCAGGAAACGGATTTTTTTACAGTAGAAAATGTCATCTAACGAGAATACTCAAAACGACTCAAATCAGCACCAGAATAAAAAGCCACCAACCCACGATGCGGATTTGAGGTTGTCACTCTCGTTTCTTGGTAAGCCATTGCTGCCCGGTGTAATGCTCCCCGGTGTAAAGCTGCCCGGTGTAAAGCTGCCCGTTGTAATGCTGTCCGGTGTAATGCTGCCCGGTGTAATGCTGCCCGGTGTAAAGCTGCCCGATGTAATGCTGTCCGGTGTAATGCTGCCCGGTGTAATGCTGCCCGGTGTAATGCTGCCCGGTGTAATGCTGCCCGGTGTAATGCTGCCCGGTGTAATGCTGCCCGGTGTAAAGCTGCCCGTTGTAATGCTGTCCGGTGTAATGCTGCCCGGTGTAATGCTGCACGGTGTAAAACTGCCCGCTGTAATGCTGCCCGGTGTAATTGCTGGAAACCATTTTGCCACGACCAGGTACCAATGCCGGGGACCATCCTTACCGTGTTGATATCAAATGCCATGACCAATTTTACCCTAACTGGTGGCACTGCAACACCCATTTACTCACAAGCTGGTCCTAATGTCGTGCGCATGTGTCTACATGACACGTGCTCCAGCCCGGAGGCTGTTAACGGACATTCTGATGGAATTTGTCGAGCGGACACTTGAACGAGTCGATTGTATTGATGACTAAACTTGCCCTGAATGTGTGCTCCATTCTTGGACAGATCTATACGGGAAGAAGATACGCGTTATTTCGAGTGTGGAATGCTCTCCAACGATAATGCAACCATTATTCATGGTCACTCTGCTTGTATTATGCTTGGAGAGACTCGTTCGGTCGACGTTTTCATGCCCCTCATAGTCTCCCTCACTTTGATCATGTCGGCTCCAACTCAACTCTTCTCCAGCAAATAAACGTGGAGTTTGTGAAGTTCATTTTTGCACGACTTAGTGTGTAGTTAGAAGATTAGTTTGTAGTTCTCGTTTCAACTTCCTCTAGTTTAATAACGCCTTTCTTAAGATACGGAGGACGGAATTGGACAGAATACTAAAGATGCAGTCTATATCTGCTCATGTACTAGATATCATACCTAACATTTTCCTTTCATCTTTGACAGCGTCGTCACATCGATTGCTATTTTTAGAATCGTTACCTGTCGCTTGTTGCTCTTCGTTGCCAGGAAACAGTTCCTTTCTGGACATGGTAGAGTCGTGCATTGGGTTGTGCTGACTACGGTCAAATTTGCAAATGAGAAGTCAGCAATTGTGTTCAATTCCAATGTGATCTGCTGACACTCAATTCCTGTTTCCACTTTTCCTCCTCGCTTTGTTTCGCTCGCAAGCATGCTAATGCTCGAAACCACGATTATACTAACAACTTTTACGATTAAAATTAAAACTACTGGAACTAAAACACATCCTTGAGGCTCGCCGCTTGTTACCTTACCTCGAAGGAAGGGGGCTAAGTTAGGTATAACATGCTACCGTCGATCCGTAAGCCAACATTTTATCCAGTTATTTAGCTCGCCTCGAATACGATGGTGTGCAATTTGATAACTAAGCTTCTGTGAAGGACTTTATCGAAAGCTTTTTCAGAGGCCAAGGTATACGATTTCGATCGAAGTTTTCTGCGGCGTACAATTCCATAATATTATTTTTTTAAATATCAGGGTCATTAGACAGGAACACTTGTATCTACAGTCGTGCGGCGGGTCTCCTATAAACATGTTTGTAATTGTGTCCGTAATCAAACTTGAAAAAACATACACATTGGCTTCTTTCCCTTAAGAAAACCTTCTTCAGGTCTCGTCTGTTGATTTTAACTTCGTTTTATTTATGCTGCGTCGTCGATTGCCTGTTTTTGATTAAGACGATCGCTTGTTTTTCGACTGAAGTTCAATATTTTTACAAATAGTTGAAAAGTGTTTAACGATTTATTAACGTCACGTACGAGTGCTATATACCCTGACGCCATTACCTCATCGCAGTTTCTTGGCGTTTTCAACTAAAACGCTAACATTAAACGGACGCAGTAATGGTAGCTAGTTCCGAGTGATTCGCCAACTTCAACGTTCGTGATATGAAACCGTGAAAATAACTTGCATAAAATAGTAGATTGAGGATATTGCTGCCTCAACTCGGCCTTTACTATTTAGATCATGAACTTATTGTCAGCAAAATAAAGAAATATTTGCTGTGACTAAATTTGTCGGTTTCTTAATCAATGTTAAGAAAATGGAAGTCTCCAAGTGCAATAGTGTTTTGTGACATGACGACATTAACGATGGTGTTGTATAGATTGATATCGGCCGCAGCCGTGCTCATTGGTAGGTGACAGACGAGGGTGCTTCGACACTTTGTATTATGGGCACGACTGTTGTTATGAGGAGTGATGCTGCACGACTGATGATGAGAGGAGGATGTGGGCGCGGCTATTGTTAAGATGGGTGATGTTGACACGGCTTTTGTTAGGAGGGGTGATGTGAGCATTGTTGTTGTCAGGAAGGTGATGTGGGCATTGCCGTTGTAGAGGTTGGTGATGTGGGAACGGCTATTATCTACAGGGTTGATGTAAGCACAACTATTGTTAGGAGGGGTGATGTGGACTCGGCTCTTGTTAGGGTGGGTGATATGAGCATAGCTGTAGTTAATATGGGTGATGTGGGCATCCTTGCTGTTAAGATGAGTGATTTTGACACCTCTTGTATTAAGAAGAGTGATGTGGGCACGACGTTGTTAGGTATGGTGATGTGGGCATTGTTGTTGTTAGGAGGATTGATGTGTGCACAACTGTTATTAAGAGGGGTGATGTCGGAAAATTGATTTAAAAAATACCTTGTCTCATTTTATCTTAAAAAAAACGATAATGTTCTGCATAAACTTTTGAACAATCGTCCATTCAAAAAAAACGTGCTCTTCGGCACACAATGACTGATATGAAACCGAATATCAAGATGTAATGTCTAGTAATACTGTTCGAGATGTAAAGGTAGGCTTCCACATGGAGTATAAACGTACAATCCCTCTTAGATTAAATTCATGCTTCGCCCCCCATCAAAACCCTTCGTTTGGCACCTCCAACAAATGCGGCGGACGGTCAATAAAAAAAGGCAATCAATAGCATTTCAAATGCGAATAAATTTCATAGGACCTTTGATGGTGTAACAAAAAATTAAATCCGGGTTTAATTGCGAATTGATTCGTTCAGCCACGTCATTCAATTGAGTTGGACGAGCAATTAATTGCCTGCCTGCTCATTGAACGCCGATCATTTGAAAACATTTGCGGGGCAACGACGACCGCTTTTGCGCCATTAATAACAGGCACGTGGTTTAAGTGGTGTCTAGAACCACCCGCCACAATACAGGAAAACGAAAGCGGCTTTGCGTCATCAATACAAGGCTGTGGGGCCGTCAGTATTTATCGTTTTTTGTACAATGTTGGGATGTGATTGCTGCATGCAACTACGGGTGGTAAGGGCAATTTATTACAAATTGCAAGGAATAACAATCATTCTTTACAATAAATTATTTACAAAGCCGCACGATACCACAGGCACGGCTGGTCGGATACAGCAGCCTGCTCTGCGGTGCTGTAGAAACAACGTTGCGTCGGATGAACCAACTAAATTGGTCCCTGTTTGGTGGTAATGATGTTATTTGCTGGGGAAAAGATCATGACTTGTGAGCTTCACTCTATTGATGCCCTGCAGCTTAACGATATGTGGGGTCTGTTTTCATCTAATTACGAACTTCTCTCATAAAGAACCTATCACATCTCAGCACGAATCTATCACCCTGCTATCACTCAGTTGTTGGCCATCATCTTTGCAAAAGCCTGTCACATGTTGTTGCTCATCCTCTCAGCAAAAACATATCTTTCTCTTGCTGGCCATCATCTCAGCAAGAACCTATCACTCTCTTGCTGCCCATCATCTCAGCAAGAACCTATTACTCTCTTGCTGGATATCATCTCAGCAAGAACCTATCACTCTCTTGCTGCCCATCATCTCAGCAAGAACCTATCACTCTCGTGCTGGCCATCATCTCAGCAAGAATCTATCACTCTCTTGCTGGCCATCATCTCAGCAAGAACCTATCACTCTCTTGCTGCCCATCATCTCAGCAAGAACCTATCACTCTCTTGCTGGACATCATCTCAGCAAGAACCTATCGCTCTCTTGCTGGCCATCATCTCAGCAAGAACCTATCACTCTCTTGCTGGCCATCATCTCAGCAAGAACCTTTCACTCTCTTGCTTCCCATCATCTCAGCAAGAACCTATCACTCTCTTGCTGGCCATCATCTCAGCCAGAACCTATCACTCTCTTGCTGGCCATCATCTCAGCAAGAACCTATCACTCTCTTGCTGGCCATCATCTCAGCAAGAACCTATCACTCTCTTGCTGGCCATCATCTCAGCAAGAACCTATCACTCTCTTGCTTCCCATCATCTCAGCAAGAACCTATCACTCTCTTGCTGCCATCATCTCAGCAAGTACCAATCACTCTACTGCTGCCCATCATCTCAGCAAGAACCAATCACTCTCTTGCTGGCCATCCTCTCAGCAAGAACCTATCACTCTCTTGCTGGCCATCCTCTCAGCAAGAACCTATCACTCTCTTGCTGGCCATCATCTCAGCAAGAACCTATCACTCTCTTGCTGGTCATCCTCTCAGCAAGAACCTATCACTCTGCTATTGGTCAACTCTGTCAGAAAGTTGCTTTGCAAGCGAAGAACGGATGATGTTATCAGCGGCGCCAGAGGCGATTGATTGTCTCGTTGTTTTTGCCGGAGAGTTTATGAGCTTTCGTCTGATTGCGAAGCAGCCAGGGCAGTTGTGGCGTCTACACTGACCTCAAAGTTTGGGACATCTATTTTAGGAGAAGATTTCCTGGAGTGACTGAATACTTATTGGGGGAATGAATTAGATTGTTTCCAGCTTATTGGGTTGGGGAGGCTTAAGTCAAAAAGTTTATATAAGGATCGAGATTGTATAAACGGAAACAATCATCAGCATAAATCTAATTTGTGCACATGTTTTCTAATGACATCTTATTTACTATGAGAACTGTACGAGGTTACATGAAGGTGTAGATGGTCATACTTTACCCTCCGAGAGTACGGCATGTCTCCTAGCGTACGATCAAAATTCCATCTAATAAACACGAAGCAGTTGTACAGCTTCTATTCATACAATCTTCTATCCTCGGGAATTGTTTCCAAAGGTACTAGAGAGCTCTCTCTGTGAGCATCAGACATGTACATATTGTTCAGTATTTATTAACTAAAGAGAACATTATTTTGAAAAAACATCAGTCACATTATACTTACTAATCGACGAGTCATTTTGCCTCCCCTTAAACTGTTCCCCCTTGCAATAGAACTCATTGGGCTTCTCATTCTCATAAGCCGCGAATGCCCGACCAAAATTGTCTTCAATTCAAAGGTGCCCTCGTAAACCAGCGGGAAAGTCTTTACCATTTGTGGTCATTTAACGACAAACTCGACAGATTTACGGCCAAATCGGTTCTGGGGAGAGGCCATCATTCTTGAGGGCTGAACATGTGCTATTGGAGAATTTGCCTCTGGCAGGAGCACCTTTCGAGGAGGAGGAGGAGGAGAAGGAGAAGGAAAAGAGGGTTGGATGAGTTAGGAGGGGGGGGGAAGGGGTCACTTTAAAGAAGGAAGGGGAGGGCCTGCCAGGAGTTCTGGATGAGGGTATTATATAAGGAGCCTGTGAGGTTCAGGGGTCACCTTGCAGAGATCATCAACTCGAGTGTACGGGGTTCTGTCAGAAAAAGTGGTAAGGATCAAGACATGAGGAAAGCTGCGAGGCAGAAAGGGTACCTTCAGAGGAGCAGGTGAAATGGGGGGTGAGGGGCACGACTCGATGAGAGCTGTAATGTGGTAGGATTACCATGCCGGGGCGCGCCAACTCGAGAGGAGGAAGTCCCGGCTAGAATTATGGAGGGGATGCAGTATGAGGAAGGCTGTGAGGGGGATGACTTACCTTGCGGGGAAGCATGCACGACAGGCTGTGTTTGCTCGCCATTGTGCCGTGTGTCCAGTGCACCGGGAGTGGACGGCTCTGAGTGGCACATAAGCAAGTTACCTGAACACATTAGAGGGCGGTAGCCCGGTAACAGGGTTAGGAGAAGTTGATGAAAGGAGGTGTGCGATGTTTGGAGGAGGGTGATGAGGAAATGAGGAAAGAAAGTAAGAAAGAGAGGAGGAAATGAGGAAAGGAAGTGAGAAGGGGAGGAGGAAATGAGGAAAGAATGTAAGAAGGAGAGGAGGGAAGGAGGAAAGGGAGAAAGGAGGAAACGAGGATTAGAGGAAAGGGAAAAATGAGGAAAAGAGGATTGGAGGAATGGAAGAAATTAGGAAAAGAAGATTAGAGGAAAAAGAGAAATGAGTAAAAGAGGATTAGAGGCAAGGAAGAAATGAGGAAAAAAGGATTAGAGAAAATGAAGAAATGAGGAAAAGAGGATTAGAGGAAAGGGAGAGAGGAGGAAAAGAGGATTAGAGGAAAGGAAGAAATGAGGAAAAGAGGATTCGAGGAACAGGAGAAATGAGGAAACGAGGATTAGAGGAAAGGGAGAAAGGAGGAAAAGAGGATTAAAGGAAAGGGAGAAAGGAAGAGAAGTGGATTAGAGGAAAAGGAGATAGAAGGAAAAGGAGACACAAGGAAAAGAAGATTAGAGGAAATGGAGAAAAGAGGAAAAGAGAATTAGAGGAAAGGGAGAAAGGAGGAAAAGAGGATTAGAGGAAAGGGAGAAAGAAGGAAAAGAGGATTAGAGGAGAGGGAGAAAGGAGGAAAAGAGGATTATAGGAAAGGGAGAAGGGAAGAAAAGAGGATTCGAGGAAAGGGAGAAAGAAGGAAAAGACGATTGGAGGAAAGGGAGAAAGGAAGAAAAGAGGATTCGAGGAAGGGGAGAGAGAAGGAAAAGAGGATTAGAAGGAAGGGAGAAAGGAGGAAAAGAGGATTAGAGGAAAGGGAGAAAGGAGGAAAAGAGTATTAAAGGAGAGGGAGAAAGGAGGAGAAGAGGATTAGAGGAAAGGAAGAAAGGAGGAAAAGAGGATTAGAGGAGAAGTAGAAAGTAGGAAAAGAGGATTAGAGGAAAGGGAAAGAAGAGGAAACGAGGATTAGAGGAAAGGAGGAAACGAGGAAACGAGGATTAGAGGAAAGGAGGAAACGAGGATTAGAAGAAAGGAAGAAATGAGGAGTTGAGGAAAGAAGGAAACGAGGATTAGAGGGAAGGAAGAAATGAGGATTAGAGGAAAGGAGGAAACGAGGACTAGAGGAAAGGAGGAAACGAGGATTAAAGGGAGGGAAGAAATGAGGAGATGAGGAAAGGAGGAAAGTAGGAAACGAGAAATGAAGGAATGGAAGAAAAGATCAAAATAGTATGAATGAAAAGAGGGGGTGAGGGGATGAGGGGATGAAAGGATAAGGGAGGAAAGGAAGAAGGGAAGAAGGGAAGAAGGGAGGAAGGGATGAAAGGAGGAAGGGAGGAAGGGAGGAAGGGAGGAAGGGAGGAAGGGAGGAAGGGAGGAAGGGAGGAAGGGAGGAAGGGAGGAAGGGAGGAAGG